>CM054058.1:289316532-289524948 GCA_028641055.1 Alopecurus myosuroides
AGAGACAGAGTAGAAGAAGATAGAAAGATAAAAAATCAAATAAGGAGAAGAGTAGCGGCAAGTCACATTCCATCTCTAGCACAAGGGCCCCCAGCTTGACCCTCCAGTCATCTGATTCTTGGATATGTTTATCCTGGAGGCGGCGCGAGTTGCTGATTACAACCTCAAGAGCTTGGTTCCTTTCCCTTAGTGCTCTAATCTCAAGCTCGAGTTTCTTCTTCTCTAGCTCAAGCTTCTCCTTCTCCGCAGCGGCTATCTTCTCAAACTCTTTCTTTTCACGAACAGCGTTGATGGCAGTTTGGAGGGCGTTGCCGAGATCAGCCTGGAGTTTCTCAACCTCCTTCTTCTCGGTCTTCCGCCCTTTCAGCAACTCGGCCTCGCGGACCAGCACTTGGTGGTGCGCTTCGGCTGGAGTGAAGCATTGCTGGTGCTCTTCTCGGAATTTCTTATACTCTTCTGCGGGTAGAGTAGCAAGTTAGCAAAAGGAGCAGGCAGTAGCAAACTAGTTAGAGGAAACAAAGAAAAGTATCGCTCACCTTCCAGAGAAGAGATTTTACTCTGCGTTGAGGCAAACATAACCTCACAATCCTGATGTTTCTCCAGGGCCTTAAGTTCACCTACAAAGATGACAGCAACTGAGCAAAAAATAAAAAGCGGGCGTAAACAAAAAACACACAAACCGAGATGCTAAAAGCTTACTTTTCATAGCGGACAATTTAATAGTACTATCCATGGAGTTCTTCTCCAGTGCGTCCAACTCGCTCTTCTTGAACTCAAGCTCCCGGTTACTGTCTTTTGCTTGGCGGTGAGACCACAGGAGCTAGCGAAAGACCTTGGTCTTCGCCTGGAGCCTATCCTGCGGAGAGAAAAGAAATTTGATGAGTTTTAAAGATTTAGCCCGTGTAGATGGCAACTCGGTGGAGCTTTATCTACTCGGCCAAAATCTCGGGGACTGGGTAGTAAGGAAGAGAAGAAATATGATAATTCGAAAAGATCAAAGGAAAAAGGTACTTACCACATAGCTTTGCTCAATGTCCTCGAAGTTTTTACGAGCAACAAACAGCTTGTTGGCCTGAGTACTGCAAGGCCCGGCCATAGCTACGCTAACAGAGCCGATGTCGGCCTTGTTCCACTCTGTCCGGTAATTATCGAGGTTCCGCAGCTCGGTACCGTCCCAGGCGGCGTGGCCATGTCTCCTTGCGTCCGAGAATTTCTCAATGAAGCCTAATCAGTCAAGAATGGCGACCTCGCCTTCCCCAGGGAGATCCTTTGTATCCTCGTCGCGGGAGGTAATTTCCTTGATGACCAAGGAACTTTTCTTCCCCTTGGACTTGGAGCGGACCACGGCTTTCCGCTCGTTTAGAGCGACTAGTCGCTCGGCTTCCTTGGACATATGGATCTTGTGGCGCTGCTGCAGCTGAGTCCAGCACGCTGGGAAGGAAGGAGGCTGCTCGGTTTTGCTGGCGCATGCGGCGAGATCCTGCTCCTCTTCAGGGCCGAACTGGACGTCAGCCTGCACCAAGGTGGTGTTCGGGTTGACCTTCCTGGCCTTGTTAAGCGGCCACTTCGCTGGTGGAGGCTGCTGTTGTGCGGGTTGCCCTCCTGGCTTCCCGCCTGGTTGCTGTTTTCCTGATACCGGGAAGGACAGCTGTTGTTGCACAGCTTGCCGCTGTCTGGTTGGCTGCGCGCCGGCCTGCGAATCACCACGAGGAGGTTGCTTCCTGACGGCTTGCGGAATCACCTTAGCGGTAGAGGGAGCTGTTGGATTCTTGGAGGATGGTGGAGGCGCCTTGCGAGTTGGCACCATTTTCGGCTGGTTGGTTGGTGCAGCATCCGGCTGCACTACATACTAACGTGAGAGCTCTTCCGCGGAGCCCTATGCTCGCTGCTCAGCAGCAGAATCTTCTACCCGTTGCTCGGTAGCGGGGTCAGGCTGCTGGACAGTATTATCTTCTGCCTGCTGTTCAGCAGCAGGATCCGGTTGCTTTGCAACATTGCCTTCGGGCTGCTGCTCGGTGGTGCCTCCTTGTTGCTGCTCGGTAGCAGAATCGGAGGTCTTCTCAGCTGATGCAGCTGGAGGAGTCGGTGTGATGTAGCCCACCCAACTCCACCAAGTGCACCGATGACAAGATCACCCGCAAAGGCCATCAAGGATAAGGTGAACTCGCTCCTCTCGCTCTATACTTTCGGTCACGTGGAGGATAGTGCGCTACCACATGGTTCCACACTTTGCATGCTCGGGTTCAAACATACCACGGAGGCACCGGAAAGTACCCAAGACGATGCGCAAGAAGATACGAAGAAGGGCGGTGAAGACGACGTCGGATTCGGAGCCCCGGAGGAGAAGTTGGGGGGGGGAATACCCCTCCCTGGCCTCAGGATCCGGCCAGGCCGGCCACCCCCACCACCAGGCCGGGCACCCAACAGATGGGGCCGGCCTCCACCTCGGCCTCAGGCCGGCCTCATCCCCCCCTCAGGCCGGACCCCCTCCAGAGAGGGCCGGCCTCCAGGTCGGCCTCCCTCCTCCCCACCTCGGCCACCCCTCCAGGCCGGCCTCTGCGCCCCACCCTGGCCCGAGGCCGGCGTTGGCCTGGTGAGCCCCTCTGCCTCCACCCCGGCCCCATGGCCGGCCAGGCCGGCTCCCAGGCCGGCGTGGACCCGAAATGCGCGCAAATGACGCCTTTTCGACCCGGTTTTCACCTGCTTCGACCCCCGGCTATATAAGGACGACCCCGAGTTAGATCTAGGTTTTTAGAGTTGAATTAAGAACATTTGGAGCTCAGCTCTCTTGTATCCCTCTTTGAGGAACTACTCCTATGGTTTGACCTAGGAACGTATCAAGGCTACTCCTCCGACTTCGTCGAGGATCGTATCAAGACTCATCCGATTACTTGATCTCTCCCCTTGGGTTTCAATCAAGAATTTTCCAATATTCCTCTCGTGATTCCTTGAGGTTCTATTGGCGTAGTGGACCGGCTAGGGGTGTGAAGCAGTTTCAATCAAGGTGAGCTCACTTGGATCGATCGTTCCGTAGGCGGCCCTCGGGGTTTAGTTGACGGGAGATTCTGGATTCTCCGGTTCTTGCTAGTTATCCCCTTGCGTTTCCTTGCGTTTGCCCACGATTCCCCCTCGATTCCCCCTCTCTTGTTCATCGTGTTCTTCGCGTTCTTGAGCGTTCTTCGTGTTCTTCGTCGATTCGTGAAGATCGGGCCAATCTAGGAGTAACCCTCCACATCATCTGGTATCCAGAGCTATATTGACACGAATCCGACACCCACAACATTTTCCATCCACCAATTTTTCTTTTTCCACCATAAATTTCGAAAATCCTCAAAAAATAGCCAAAAGGGAATTTGACCGATCTGTTGATTCGTTGAGTTTTTCATGGTTTTTCTTCATAGATTTGTTGCCAACCACCATTTCACTCCTTTCTATTCAGCCAATTTTTCCAATCTCGCCCAAAATTTTTCATGATTTTGAGGGAATTTCGAATTTGAACCAAAAACTCGGAAAATTTCAGCTCTTCGATTTTCTGACATATTTTGGAACTTGTTTTTCTTTATCGTTTGTGATCCAAATTGAGTGCAACAAGTTGCCATGCGACGCCCACGACATCACCTACACTTCCACATCATCGGATCAGCACGACATCGACATCCACCGGTGTGATGCCCCGAGATCGGGCACTATGCAGATTTCAGCATTCCCGCCAAAATCCACATAATAACCGATTCCAGGTTGCCACTTGTGATAACATTACAACAGTTCACGAATAATCCACAACAACAACAGAAAAGATATATACAAGATGACTCAAATGAGTCAACGATACAACTGATACAATACAAAGATCCAAATAACAGTGGAAGAAACAACATAGCGTCCGACTACGGACAAGATACAAATTGGACTAAGAGTCCTGAAGATAACCGAGAGCGTCCAATCCCTGCCCAGGCCAAGCCGGAGGGATCCCCAAGCTAACGTCGTCAGACTTCAAACCTGTTGACTGCAATGTGGAACATGCAGCCATGAAATGGATTCGTGGGTCAGTACGGTTAAGTACTGGCAAGTGGATAAACCATACTCACAAGATACCAGCGTAACCAATCATCACAAGATACAAATACTTTGGGTACAACGGAAAGGAAAGGATTATTGCAAAGAAGCGGCAGCGGGCTGCACTAACTAACTACAGAGACTCGCTACAACATCCGGCTAAAAGAAATGGGATAAGATAGCGTATCAGAACCAACTACAACTACTCACCAAACAATACCCATCCAATGTTACCCCCTACTAAGGAAGCAACCCAAGGAAACTCACACGGTTGATTAAGGTGACATTCATTTTGAGGGTGGAAGTAATCTATATTACTAGTCAAGTTATCATCGTTAAGTGTAAGTTGTCTGAGTACTTGTTAGCCAGCACTTTCACCAAGTCATCCATAACCGCGGACAACACGGCTTCTCGAGAAGATTTAACCCTGCAGGGATGCACCAATTTGGCCGTACACGTAAGAATAACCCGCCAGACGGGGGATCAACCCACCAAGCGAGGTACTCAACACAACCCAACTCTTCTTCGCATCAAGCCCAAAGAACCCTGTGCAGTTGAGCGCACGGCTAATCAAGCCCCACGAAGAAAAGGGGACCCTCATAGCACTCTAAGAACGTGTCTCCCTAAATGCCGACTACAAAAGTTCCACCCTGGCGCCAAGGGTTCGCACCTGCATATGCATGCGGAAAATGGAAAACCCGAACTAAATGAGGCGATTTGGACGAGATGCGAATCGAATCAGAATTGCGGGGGGCGCCCATACTCGCTTCCCACATGCGGTTAGTGCGCTCATCATGGATCAATGGACAAGACCCTTTTCCTAATTAGGGTCGACACTAGCAGGCCTCAAAACCACGCCAGGCCTCCTGCCGGTGCCTTATCATCAAATTATTATTACCCAAAACATTAACATGTTGTTGATTGAAATGAAACCCAACTATCAAACTAAACAGGTGATAGAACGAAGGAAAAACAGGACTAGAGCGCAAACAACACTAAGCATGCAACTACGACACAAGGGCCAACAGGGTAAACAAACAACAGTTAATAGGAAGTGGAAGGAAGGCTATATCATGGCTGCAAGGTAAACATATTATAGGATCGAGACACAAGCATCGAATCATAGGGCTAGCATAAGAACAACCGAAAGAATCGGTAACAAGTGATGAAAGGCAGCCATTTGGCAGCAAGTGAGTATACTTGCCTGGAATCCATTAAGTAGGGGTACATCCGAAGAACTTGTCGTTGCTCACATCATCTCAACGTCCTATCCGTGAAGAAGCAACGAACTAGAACAAATACCGGATGCAACAATTACTTCTACGGCAAAAGATCCAGCATGATCAAGATATGGATGCATGACAAGTTTAAGGATGCATCAAAGATAAACTAGTTGACATGGTAAACATATTTAAATGGGCCCATATGCAATTTGGATTGCATCTGGAAAAACCCATGAATTAATGTTGAATTAAATGATCTACAAATAACCATCATGTGAAAGTTGATTAGAATGATGCATGGATGATGAAAACAATAAGAAAACAACAATAGCTTCAATTTGATATGTTGTTTACCAAGTTTGGAAATTTATTTATTAAGTTATGAAATTTGGCTTCTTTCATGATTTAAACAAACATTTGTTGTTTTCACCAATTTTAAATGTTCAAAAAAGATAACAAAATTTATATTTGGAAAGAACACAAAATTTTAGATGGAATACATATTTCATTTGTTGAATTTGGATTTTAGATGAGCAAGTTATTAAATTGACAATTTTAAATGCATTAATTAAGAAACAGTTGTTTTCAGCAATTTAATTTATTCAAAACAGAAAACAAAGTTGATATTTGCAAAGCTTAGAGAATTTTGATTGGAAAACATATTTTACTTTTCACGTTTGGAGTTAAAATGAATTAGTTATGATTTATGCAATTAAATCAATTTAAATTGAGCCGGAAGCCCAACATCTAATTTAGGAGGTTCGAGTTATTTATCTACCCATCAAGATTAAATTTTGTTTAACATGGGGAGACAAGAATATAGATGAGATACACAATTTAAATGGAACCGGGACAATATTTAATTATCCTAACTCATTCCATATTTAATTATTAGGTGATATTATTATTACCCGCACCCACAAGATGCAATGCAACACATGAATGAGATGACATTTTAATTATAGTTGATATGTTATAGAAAATAGGGCATAGGTATAGGGGTTTGGGTTTGGGGTGCACACGTGTGGAGAGGATCTTTGTGTTCGACGCTGGAAAGAGGAGATCTTCGGGGCAACGCCGGTGTCTTCAGGACGTGGAGGAAGTAGACGAAGAAGAGGAAGTAGACGAAGTCGTCGTAGCAGGGGGAGTAGACATTCCGTTGTCGATGTAGTCGAAGTCGAGGTCTTCGGGTCATAGAGGAAGTAGTCGACGTAGGCGTGGTAGTGGAAGTAGTCGTTCTCGTTCCGTAGTCGAGGAAGTAGTTGTTCCGGGGTCGTAGTTGTGGTGGAATCGCAACATCATATCCGTTGTTCTCGAGTCGTCGTGGTAGTTGGCATAGTAGAGGAAGTAGTCGTTGTAGGCATTCTCGTTCCGTATTGGAAGTAGTCGTGGCCGAACCTTACATCGGCATCTCCGGGGTTGGTGGCGAACTTGACAGTTTCGGTCTTCGGGCGCGCACGAAGGCGGCCGACGCAAAACGGACACGGTGGAGATAGTGGTCGTTCACGGTTCGATGTAGCTCGATGTAGCGGTACTTGTCGTAGAAGATCTTGTCGATGAGGTACGGGTCGGGGAAGAACTCGACGTTCAACCCATCTTCGATGGTAACTTGTCGTCGGGAATCTTGTCGAGTTCACAGACACGGAACACACGGGCACGAAGGCCTCGGCCACACCAAAACGGTGATGGCATCACCGTCGTCCCGTCGGTGACAGTAGCATTACCGCAACATGCAGCAACACCACCAGGCCACCACCATCATCACCGTGCCACCGTACACACCAACACCACTAGAATCAGCGCAGTAGAGCCATGGCGACACGAATCGACTAGGGACTCGATGGGTGCTGTGGTCGTGGAGCTTGGGCAGGAGGCCATGGTGGTGAGGTTGTGCTCATGGAGGAAGAGGAGCTGGGCATGGAGGCGCCATCGAGCAGGGATCGAGGGTGTGGAGGTGGCGCAGGAGGGCGCGGCCAGAGAGGAGCAGCAGCTCGGGCAGCGGGAGCCAGGGAGCAGCGCCGGCGACGGGGCCGCTGCAGAGAGGAGGACGGCCGGAGAGGATGGGCGGAGCTCGGACGCGAGGAGGGTTGGGGCCGGGCTGGCGGAGGGCGTCGTGGCGGAAGGGAGGCGCCGGCGGCCGGCGGGAGCAGAGGACGGCCGCGGGTGGAGGAGATGCTCGGGGTCCTGGCCGTCCACGCGGGGGAAACAAGGTGCAGCAGCGGCGGCGGTCTCCGGAGGTGGTGGTGGTCAGGCTCGGGAGGAGGGAGGCGAGGTGGGCGACCGGGAGGAGGAGGGGACGAGCGAGAGGAGGCAGAGAGGCGGCGTTGGAGGAAGGGGATCGCTCGATCCCCTTCCGTGCGGTGTGCGTGCGTGCGTGGTTCTGTGTGGTGTTGTGTGGGCTTAGGGTTTGGGTGGTGGGCTGGCTGGACTGGGCCTTGTTGGCCTGGTCTGGCCACCCAAACATTTTTTTTGTTTTAGTAATTATAGGAAAAACAGGTTGTTTATTATTTGAAAATAGTTTGAGGCAAAAAAAAAATAGTTTGAGACATCAAAAGATATCAAAATGTTTGTGAAACAAGAAAGCCGACGTGAATGTCTACGAGACATTGTTTTCAAACGTTTGACAATGTTAAGAAAATAACATATTGTTGGAAAATTTTGATTTAGTTCAAAAGTTCAAATGCAATGTGATGAATGCATGATGCCGAAAAGAGAAAAAAAAAACAAACTATTTTCTATTAGGGGAAAAACCCCGGTTGTTACAGCCGACACCACTAACAAGGGGATTGCGACCTCGCAATCCACCTACTAACCCGGGAGGGGAAAGAAGTTCGACTATTGATTCTTCATGCTTCCAATTGATCTCCTCGACACCACTAACAAGGGATTCTTGCTCGGGTTGATGACGATGTTCTTCCACCAGGAATCTTCCGATGATCGAACCTATTAGGTTAAAGGCTCAGAAAACGTCCACCCTCGTAGGATCCTAAAACTTTGAAAAATAGACAAGAGGGGAGACTCCAAAACAAATAAGATGGGAGGGGAAATAGAATAGAGATAAGGAGAAAAAAAGAATCCTATTGAGATGTTTCCAAAATAGTTTAGCAGAAATAGTTTTTGACACTCTAGAAACAAGGACCGTTAGCGAGGTTATCCTACAGGCTTTGCGGACCCGTTGCTTCGATAACCATTCGTATCGAAACAATATCGGGAATCGGAAACCATGCTCTGATACCATTTGTGACGCCCCGAGATCGGGCACTATGCAGGTTTCAGCATTCCCGCCAAAATCCACATAATAACCGATTCCAGGTTGCCACTTGTGATAACATTACAACAGTTCACGAATAATCCACAAAAACAACAGAAAAGATATATACAAGATGACTCAAACGAGTCAACGATACAACTGATATAATACAAAGATCCAAATAACAGCGGAAGAAACAACATAACGTCCGACTACGGACAAGATACAAATTGGACAAAGAGTCCTGAAGATAACCGAGACCGTCCAATCCCTGCCCAGGCCAAGCCGGAGGGATCCCCAAGCTAATGTCGTCAGACTTCAAACCTGTTGACTGCAATGTGGAATATGCAGCCACGAAATGGATTCGTGGGTCAGTACGGTTAAGTACTGGCAAGTGGATAAACCATACTCACAAGATACCAGCGTAACCAATCATCACAAGATACAAATACTTTGGGTACAACGGAAAGGAAAGGATTATTGCAAAGAAGCGGCAGCGGGCTGCACTAACTAACTACAGAGACTCGCTACAACATCCGGCTAAAAGAAATGGGATAAGATAGCGTATCAGAACCAACTACAACTACTCACCAAACAATACCCATCCAATGTTACCCCCTACTAAGGAAGCAACCCAAGGAAACTCACACGGTTGATTAAGGTGACATTCATTTTGAGGGTGGAAGTAATCTATATTACTAGTCAAGTTATCATCGTTAAGTGTAAGTTGTCTGAGTACTTGTTAGCCAGCACTTTCACCAAGTCATCCATAACCGCGGACAACACGGCTTCTCGAGAAGATTTAACCCTGCAGGGATGCACCAATTTGGCCGTACACGTAAGAATAACCCGCCAGACGGGGGATCAACCCACCAAGCGAGGTACTCAACACAACCCAACTCTTCTTCGCATCAAGCCCAAAGAACCCCGTGCAGTTGAGCGCACGGCTAATCAAGCCCCACGAAGAAAAGGGGACCCTCATAGCACTCTAAGAACGTGTCTCCCTAAATGCCGACTACAAAAGTTCCACCCTGGCGCCAAGGGTTCGCACCTGCATATGCATGCGGCAAATGGAAAACCCGAACTAAATGAGGCGATTTGGACGAGATGCGAATCGAATCAGAATTGCGGGGGGCGCCCATACTCGCTTCCCACATGCGGTTAGTGCGCTCATCATGGATCAATGGACAAGACCCTTTTCCTAATTAGGGTCGACACTAGCAGGCCTCAAAACCACGCCAGGCCTCCTGCCGGTGCCTTATCATCAAATTATTATTACCCAAAATATTAACATGTTGTTGATTGAAATGAAACCCAACTATCAAACTAAACAGGTGATAGAACGAAAGAAAAACAGGACTAGAGCGCAAACAACACTAAGCATGCAACTCCGACACAAGGGCCAACAGGGTAAGCAAACAACAGTTAATAGGAAGTGGAAGGAAGGCTATATCATGGCTGCAAGGTAAACATATGATAGGATCGAGACACAAGCATCGAATCATAGGTCTAGCATAAGAACAACGGAAAGAATCGGTAACAAGTGATGAAAGGCAGCCATTTGGCAGCAAGTGAGTATACTTGCCTGGAATCCAGCAAGTAGGGGTACATCCGAAGAACTTGTCGTTGCTCACATCATCTCAACGTCCTATCCGTGAAGAAGCAACGAACTAGAACAAATACCGGATGCAACAATTACTTCTACGGCAAAATATCCAGCATGATCAAGATATGGATGCATGAAAAGTTTAAGGATGCATCAAAGATAAACTATTTGACATGGTAAACATATTTAAATGGGCCCATATGCAATTTGGATTGCATCTGGAAAAACCCATGAATTAATGTTGAATTAAATGATCTACAAATAACCATCATGTGAAAGTTGATTAGAATGATGCATGGATGATGAAAACAATAAGAAAACAACAATAGCTTCAATTTGATATGTTGTTTACCAAGTTTGGAAATTTATTTATTAAGTTATGAAATTTGGCTTCTTACATGATTTAAACAAACATTTGTTGTTTTCACCAATTTTAAATGTTCAAAACAGATAACAAAATTTATATTTGGAAAGAACACAAAATTTTAGATGGAATACATATTTCATTTGTTGAATTTGGATTTTAGATGAGCAAGTTATTAAATTGACAATTTTAAATGCATTAATTAAGAAACAGTTGTTTTCAGCAATTTAATTTATTCAAAACAGAAAACAAAGTTGATATTTGCAAAGCTTAGAGAATTTTGATTGGAAAACATATTTTACTTTTCACATTTGGAGTTAAAATGAATTAGTTATGATTTATGCAATTAAATCAATTTAAATTGAGCCGGAAGCCCAACATCTAATTTAGGAGGTTCGAGTTATTTATCTACCCATCAAGACTAAATTTTGTTTAACATGGGGAGACAAGAATATAGATGAGATACACAATTTAAATGGAACCGGGACAATATTTAATTATCCCAACTCATTGCATATTTAATTATTAGGTGATATTATTATTACCCGCACCCACAAGATGCAATGCAACACATGAATGAGATGACATTTTAATTATAGTTGATATGTTATAGAAAATAGGGCATAGGTATAGGGGTTTGGGTTTGGGGTGCACACGTGTGGAGAGGATCTTTGTGTTCGACGCCGGAAAGAGGAGATCTTCGGGGCAACGCCGGTGTCTTCAGGACGTGGAGGAAGTAGACGAAGAAGAGGAAGTAGACGAAGTCGTCGTAGGAGGGGGAGTAGACATTCCGTTGTCGATGTAGTTGAAGTCGAGGTCTTCGGGTCATAGAGGAAGTAGTCGATGTAGGCGTGGTAGTGGAAGTAGTCGTTCTCGTTCCGTAGTCGAGGAAGTAGTTGTTCCGGGGTCGTAGTTGTGGTGGAATCGCAACATCATATCCGTTGTTCTCGAGTCGTCGTGGTAGTTGGCGTAGTAGAGGAAGTAGTCGTTGTAGGCATTCTCGTTCCGTATTGGAAGTAGTCGTGGCCGAACCTTACATCGGCATCTCCGGGGTTGGTGGCGAACTTGACAGTTTCGGTCTTTGGGCGCGCACGAAGGCGGCCGACGCAAAACGGACACGGTGGAGATAGTGGTCGTTCACGGTTCGATGTAGCTCGATGTAGCGGTACTTTTCGTAGAAGATCTTGTCGATGAGGTACGGGTCGGGGAAGAACTCGACGTTCAACCCATCTTCGATGGTAACTTGTCGTCGGGAATCTTATCGAGTTCACAGACAAAATGGTGACGGCATCACCGTCGTCCCGTCGGCGACAGTAGCATTACCGCAACATGCAGCAACACCACCAGGCCACCACCATCATCACCGTGCCACCGTACACACCAACACCACTAGAATCAGCGCAGTAGAGCCATGGCGACACGAATCGACTAGGGACTCGATGGGTGCTGTGGTCGTGGAGCTTGGGCAGGAGGCCATGGTGGTGAGGTTGTGCTCATGGAGGAAGACGAGCTGGGCATGGAGGCGCCATAGAGCAGGGCTCGTGGGTGTGGAGGTGGCGCAGGAAGGCGCGGCCAGAGAGGAGCAGCAGCTCGGGCAGCGGGAGCCAGGGAGCAGCGCCGGCGACGGGGCCGCTGCAGAGAGGAGGACGGCCGTAGAGGATGGGCGGAGCTCGGACGCAAGGAGGGTTGGGGCCGGGCTGGCGGAGGGCGTCGTGGCGGAAGGGAGGCGCCGGCGGCCGGCGGGAGCAGAGGACGGCCGCGGGTGGAGGAGATGCTCGGGGTCCTGGCCGTCCACGCGGGGGAAACAAGGTGCAGCAGCAGCGGCGGTCTCGGGAGGTGGTGGTGGTCGGGCTCAGGAGGAGGGAGGCGAGGTGGGCGACCGGGAGGAGGAGGGGACGAGCGAGAGGAGGCAGAGAGGCGGCGCTGGAGGAAGGGGATCGCTCGATCCCCTTCCGTGCGGTGTGCGTGCGTGCGTGGTTCTGTGTGGTGTTGTGTGGGCTTAGGGTTTGGGTGGTGGGCTGGTTGGACTGGGCCTTGTTGGCCTGGTCTGGCCACCCTAACATTTTTTTTTGTTTTAGTAATTATAGGAAAAACAGGTTGTTTATTATTTGAAAATAGTTTGAGGCAAAAAAAATAGTTTGAGACATCAAAAGATATCAAAATGTTTGTGAAACAAGAAAGCCGACATGAATGTCTACGAGACATTGTTTTCAAACGTTTGACAATGTTAAGAAAATAACATATTGTTGGAAAATTTTGATTTAGTTCAAAAGTTCAAATGCAATGTGATGAATGCATGATGCCGAAAAGAGAAAAAAAACAAATAATTTTCTATTAGGGGAAAAACCCCGGTTGTTACAACCGGCCGCAAGTCCGTGATCATCAATAAGAGAGGTATAAACTTGCTTCCGCTTGAACCACCCCACCCCATTGTGTTACTTACCTATTTGGACTAGTTCTTTTTACACCGCTTGGCATCGCATTTGTGGCATCGAGAGTGCGAGGTTAGCGCTTGTGAGAGATTAGCTACGAGTAGGCATTGGCATTTTGGAATCCATCAAAATAAGAAAATCAAAAAAAAAAAGAGAAAAAGAGAAAAATAGAAAAAGAAACAAAGGATCGATGCCAATAGCTTTCCATTGTAGGAACGTGTAGCATTGCGTTGCAAAAGAGAAAGAGTGACCGATTGCCACGGTGCGAATCTTGTTGCCTTTTCAAATTTACGATTTTAGCTAGCGTCCTCATTGTGTTAGTGCGTCATTGAGCATTAGTCTTCGTTAGGTTCATTTCGTCTTCGCTCGCCCATTGGTCGCACTAACCCCATTTATCCCTTGCGTGTGTGTGTTCCACCGTATTTCCATCCACTAGGTTTGGTTTTTGTGTTAACTTCTCTTTGAGTGTCTCCACGTTTGACAATTGACGTTTCTTCGGTTTTGTCGATTTTTCCTCGCCACTTTTCCTAACCCATTTGCCTTCCACATAAAGTGTGTGTGTTGTTGTTTACGGTTTCTTTCGATCTTTTTGGATTCGCTCTTGACATACCGCCCTACACCTAGGCTCGTCCACTAGCCTCAATACGACCAAAAAAAGGTAACGTTGGGTAAGTGAGACATCAATTTCTTCAATATCACCCTTGTGTGTTTGAGATGGCTAGGGAAGGAGTATTCTAAAGTCCGAGTTCGGAAGATGAGGGCAACCCATTCCACATCGTCAATGCTAACGCCACCTACGTCACCTGCAATGACCATTTCCCACTCCGCGAACTCGTGAAGGATGGATTGCAACGCTATGAGCATCGACTCCAAGAGCAAGAGGCTCGATTGAATGATCAAATGACGCGCATCAACATCAACTTGGCTAATCTTGCCAATCGCCGTCATTCATCATCGTCCTCAAGGTCTCGTCGCTCAAGTCACAACAATCAAGATCTTCACCAACCTCGTCGTCATGATCTCCATGATCGCCATGATCGCAACAACAACTTGGAGGAGGAGGGTCAACAACAACAACCACAACCACTTCCTCCACAACCTCAACAAGCTCCACGACGAAATTGGTATGAAGATAGCTCACCACCACCACCTCGACATCGCCAAGTCCGTGGTGACCCTCTTCAACAACCGCAGCGCCCGGACCTTCGACAACATCATCATCCACCTCCTCAAGGCCACGCTCAAGACTATGGCCACAATGACTTCGTGAACGGTGCTCATCAACATCGAAGGTCACCAAGGCGTAATGCGCGTCTCAAAAACAATGACCGCCAAGAACATGATCGTCCTCAACACCCTCGTGATGAACAAGTGCTTCCGCCACGCCAACAGCAAGAATGTCCTCGACATCGCCGCCATGACAATGATGATAGTGAACGCCGCGAAGCAACACTCCGTCACCATCAACAACCCCCACCTAATGACCACCGGCGTCATCCTCCCCATCATGATCGCCACCACAAAGACAATGAGGATGACCCCTATGATGATTCACCCCCCGTCTATGATGAAGATCCCCATGAGCGACACCATGAGCGTCCCCAACGTCAACAAGAAGACAACAACATGAGTTCCCTTCGTTTCAATGTCCCAAAGTTCAATGGTGAGAATGATCCCGAAGAATATCTTGCTTGGGCTCTCAAGGTAGACAAGATCTTCGGCATTCACAACTTCACCGACAAGAAGATGGTTGCTCTAGCATCATTGGAATTTGAAGGATATGCACTCTTGTGGTGGGATCGCCTACAAGCCGAAAGAGTTCGCAACCGCATTGCTCCTATTGCCACTTGGAACGAGATGAAGCAATTCATGCATGCTCGTTTTGTTCCTCCACACTACAAGCGTGACCTATTCAAGAAACTACAAGAACTTCGTCAAAGTTTCAAGTCCGTTCATGAGTACTACAAGGAAATGGAGACCTATTTGATACGTGCCCATGTGATGGAATCTCAAGAGCAAACAATGGCCCGTTTCCTCAATGGCCTCAACTTTCCTATAAGGAAGATCGTCGAGTATCAACCATATGACAACATTGTGGCCATTGTCCACCAAGCTCTCAAGGCGGAACGCCAAATTGCGGACGAACTCAAGTACAATAAGCAAAAGACTTTATTCAACTCAAGACCTTCCTCTTCGACTCAAGTGACAAAAGCTACTACTCCTACTACCAACAAGAGCAACACTCGAGCCTCTAGCGCTCCCAACAAGTCTTCACAATCGTTCAAGAAGAAAGTACCTTCCACCTCCTGTTCAAGTGCTCCTCAAGTAAAGTCAAGCACTATTACTTGCTTCAAGTGTGGTGGTAGTGGACACAAGTCCTTTGAGTGTTCCAACAAGATGATCATGATAGTCAATCAAGATGGTGAACGTGACTCCATGAGTGAGGGTGAATACTATTCTATGCATCAAGTGGCTCTCAATTCTTTGGATGTGCCCAATGAAGATGAAGAAAGTGTGTATTGTGATGAGGACACGAACCAATCTCTAGTGGTCACAAGAGTCCTCACTTCTTCTCCTCAAGATGAGCATGATCAACGGTGCAATCTCTTCCAAACTAGAGCCGGTATCAATGGCAAATCCATCAAGGTTATCATCGATGGTGGTAGTTGCCACAACTTGGCTAGCAAAGAACTTTGTGACAAACTTCACTTACCTTTCAAGAGACATCCGCATCCATACCATGTCCAATGGCTTAGTGACTTCGGCTCCTTCAAGATTCAACATACGGTTTCCGTGCACTTCAAGATTGGTTCATATGAAGACACGGTGGAGTGTGACGTTGTGCCTATGACCGTGTGTCATCTTCTTCTTGGCTGCCCTTGGCAATACGACAAGAGTGCTATCCATGATGGGCGTACCAATCACTATAGCTTTAAGTGGAACAACAAGACCTTTGTTCTCCGTCCCATGTCTCCTAGCCAAGTGATCGCCGACAACACCAAGACACTTGTACGGAAACAAGAAGATCTTAAGTCTAGTGAGATGAGAGGTGAGAGAGTGATCCACCTAAAAGAGAGTGAGATCCACAAGCCAAACATGAGCGACAAAATTTCGAGTGCTTCCAAAGGCCTTGCCTTTCTTGCCACCAAAAGAGAGATGCGAGAGCTACGAGATGACCCAACCATACTACACTTTGTCCTATTGTGCAAAGGGGAAGCCCTTGAAACTAACGACATGACAAATGTTCCTCCATCTTTGTTGCCTTTGTTGCAGGAATTTGAAGATGTCTTTCCCTATGAACTCCCTCCGGGTCTTCCTCCTCTACGAGGAATCGAGCACCGCATTGACCTCATTCCGGGTGCTCCACTTCCAAACCGTGCTCCATACCGCACCAACCCCAAGGAGACTAAGGAGATTGAACGCCAAATTCAAGAACTACTCGATAAAGGTTTTATCCGCGAATCCCTTAGCCCTTGTGCCGTGCCGGTTATCCTTGTTCCTAAGCAAGATTCTACTTCACATATGTGCATGGATTGTCGTCCTATCAATGCTATCACCATTAGATATAGACATCCTATTCCTAGGCTTGATGACATGCTTGATGAATTGAGTGGTGCTACCATCTTCTTTAAAATTGACCTTAAAAGTGGATATCACCAAATACGTATGAACATAGGTGATGAATGGAAAATGGCTTTCAAAACAAAACTTGGTTTGTATGAATGGCTTGTTATGCCTTTTGGTCTTTCAAATGCTCCTTCCACTTTTATGCGTCTCATGAATAAAGTCTTGCGTCCTTTCATTGGAAAATTTGTTGTGGTTTACTTTGATGACATCCTCATTTATAGCAAATCTTTGGAGGATCATCTTGATCATGTTTCACAAGTATTGTTGGCCCTTCCAAAGTAAAACTTTTCGCAAATCTTTCCAAATGCAATTTTTGCACCAACAAGCTTGTTTTCTTGGGTTTTGTGATCTCTTCTAATGGTATTGAAGTAGACAACAAGAAGATTGAGGCAATTAGGAATTGGCCCAACCCTACTTCCGTGGGTGAGATAAGGCGCTTTCATGGCCTTGCCGGTTTCTATCGACGCTTTGTCAAAGATTTTTTCAACAATTGCTTGCCCTTTGAATGAACTTACCAAAAATAATGTACCTTTTGTTTGGGGCAACGTGCAACAAAAAGCTTTCGACACACTTAAGAAATGCCTAACCGAAGCTCCTTTGCTTGCCTTATCGGATTTTGAGAACACTTTTGAGATTGAATGTGATGCTAGTGGTATAGGAATTGGTGGCGTTCTCATCCAAAATGGACGTTCCATTGCGTACCATAGTGAAAAACTAGATGGCACTAGGCTAAACTACCCAATCTATGATAAGGAACTATTTGCTTTGGTTCGAATGCTAGAAGTTTGGCAACACTACCTTTGGCCTAAAGAGTTTGTTATTCATTCCGATCACGAATCAATGAAATATTTGAAAGGCCAAGCTAACTTGAACAAGAGGCATGCTAAATGGGTAGAATTCATTGAATCTTTTCCTTATGTTATTAAGTACAAGAAAGGTAAAGAGAACATTGTAGCGGATGCCTTGTCTAGGAAAGAGTGTCTTCTTACACGCCTTGACATCAATGTGATTGGTTTGGTTGAAATCAAAGACTTATATGCTTCTGATGTCTTCTTTGCTCCTATCTTTGAGAAATGTTTGCCTAACCGAGGGTTTGATGACTACTATCTCCACAAAGGTTTCTTGTTTAAGGCTAACAAACTATGCATTCCCGAGTCCTCTCTTCGCTTGTTGTTATTGAAGGAATCACATGAAGGAGGTCTCATGGGGCACTTTGGACGCGACAAGACCTACGCCATGCTCTCCAACCATTACTATTGGCCCAAGATGAAGCATCACGTTGAGAGACACGTCAAGAGATGTTCTACATGCCTCTGAGCTAAGTCTACTTCCAACCCCCATGGTCTTTACATGCCATTGCCTATCCCACATGCACCTTGGAGTGATATTAGCATGGACTTTGTGTTAGGACTCCCATGAACTAAAACCAACATGGATTCAATCTTTGTAGTTGTGGATCGTTTCTCTAAAATGGCACATTTCATTCCTTACAACCGAACCGATGATGCTTCACATGTTGCTACCTTGTTTTTCAGGGAAATTGTGCGTCTCCATGGTGTACCTACTTCCACTGTCTCGGACCGCAACGTCAAGTTCACCTCATACTTTTGGAAGACGTTGATGGCCAAGCTCGGCGTAAAGCTACTCTTCTTCACCGCCTATCACCCGCAAACGAATGGACAAACCGAGCTCGTCAACCGCACACTCTCTTCACTACTTCGAGCATTGATCAAGCCCAACTTGAAGAATTGGGAGGAATGCATCCCACACGCCGAGTTCGCCTACAACTGTGCTCTTCATCAAGCTACCAAGAAGAGCCCCTTCGAGATCATCTACGGCTTCAACCCCAAGACCGCCCTCGACATACTTCCTTTGCCTCTACGCGAGCGAGCGAACATGGACATTGACAAGCGCACCGACTACATCAAGAAGCTACATGACTCCACACGAGCTACCCTTGAGAAGCACACCGAGCACCGAGCCGCCATCATGAACAAGAACAAGAAACCAATGGTGTTCCAAAAAGATGACCTTGTTTGGCTACACTTGCGCAAGGACCGTTTTCCCGAAGAGCGCAACTCCAAGCTCAAGCCAAGAGGCGACGACCCCTTCAAGGTCATCAAGCGCATCAACAACAACGCCTACAAGCTCGACTTACCGGAATCCAAGTACCTCTTCCACAAATCCTTCAATGTCAAGGACATCTCTCCCTTCCATGGCTACCCAAGTGATGAAGATGACGCCGAGTCGAGGTCGACTCTTTTTCAAGGGAGGGAGATGATGTAGCCCACCCAACTCCACCAACTGCACCGATGACAAGATCACGCGCAAAGGCCATCAAAGATAAGGTGAACTCGCTCCTCTCGCTCTATACTTTCGGTCACGTGGAGGATGGTGCGCTACCTCATGGTTCCACACTTTGCGTGCTCAGGTTCAAACCCACCACGGAGGCAACGGAAAGTACCCAAGACGATGCGCAAGAAGATACGACGAAGGGCGGTGAAGACGGCGTCGGATTCGGAGCCTCGGAGGAGAAGTTGGGGGGAAATACCCCTCCCCGGCCTCAAGAGCCGGCCAGGCCGGGCACCCAACAGAGGGGGCCGGCCTCCACCTCGGCCTCAGGCCGGACCCCCTCCAGAGCGGGCCGGCCTCCCTCCTCCCCACCTCGGCCCTAGGTCGGCCACCCCTCCAGGCTGGCCTCTGCGCCCCACCCTGGCCCCAGGTCGGGCTCCAGGCCGGCCCCAGGCCGGCGTGGGCCTGGTGAGCCCCTCTGCCTCCACCCCGGCCCCATGGCCGGCCAGGCCGGCTCCCAGGCCGGCGTGGACCCGAAATGCACGCAAATGACGCCTTTTCGACCCGGTTTTCACCTGCTATATAAGGACGACCCCGAGCTAGATCTAGGTTTTTAGAGTTGAATTAAGAACATTTGGAGCTCAGCTCTCTTGTATCCCGCTTTGAGGAACTACTGCTATGGTTTGACCTAGGAACGTATCAAGGCTACTCCTCCGACTTCGTCGAGGATCGTATCAAGACTCATCCAATTACTTGATCTCTCCCCTTGGCTTTCAATCAAGAATTGTACAATCTTCCTCTCGTGATTCCTTGAGGTTCTATTGGCGTAGTGGACCGGCTACGGGTGTGAAGCGGTTTCAATCAAGGTGAGCTCACTTGGATCGATCGTTCCGTAGGCGGCCCTCGGGGTTTAGTTGACGGGAGATTTGGGATTCTTCGGTTCTTGCAAGTTATCCCCTTGCGTTTCCTTGCGTTTGCCCTCGATTCCCCCTCTCGTGTTCATCATGTTCTTCGCGTTCTTCATGTTCTTCGTCGATTCGTGAAGATCGGGCCAATCTAGGAGTAACCCTCCACAACACGGTGGCTTCCCGGTGGTGGTAGCGTCTTGAGCAGTTGGCTGCGGGTTGGGCTGCGGATGCTCGACGGTGCGCTCTATGTCCTTCTCGGGGCCCATGTCCTGGGCGCCAGTGTTCGTCTTGGCGCCTGCATTCTGGGCACCAAGGTCTGGATCTTCTCAGGGAGGAGAGGGTGTCGGCGTCCGATTCTCTGGTATGCGGTCCTCGTCGTCATCAGAAAGTTCCACGAGGTCTCGTGATGGATCTTTCTTCTTCTTGGGAGCTGGTGCGGCGGTGGCATCCGCATCTAGTGCCTCACTGAAAAGGAGTGTACAAAGGAAGAACAAAGTTAGAAGCAGCGACAGAGAAGGGAACAAGGAAGGAAAACATCAATGAGTCAATGTACTCAGAGGCACTTACCCGGCTATGTTGGGGGCGTGTCTCCCGCGGGAGGTGGTTTTGGCTGCCGACTTCTTCTTAGCCCTCTTGGAGGGGGATCCTGTGCCCCGCTACCCACTCTCTTTCTAGTGGTGGTGGGGGCAGCAACAGATATCAGAACCACATCCACGGGTTCCTCCATCTCATCCAACTCAGGTTCCTCTGCAATGGAAAGAATGAAAAGTTAAGAATAGAAAAGTGGGAGTCATGAACTGTGCAAGCAAGTAAAGAGGTGAACCCGGTCACCTTCTTAATCCTCAGACCAGTCCCGGATAGAACCCGTGATTCGAGACTTACCGTCCTGGCCGGCACGTGGGACGCACAGGGTGGCTTGGATGTCATATGCAGTTGCATTATCCTCTGTTCTATCCGCCTCCCAGTTGGCCTCAAAGACGAGTTTATCCTCGTCCTTCTGAAGATTGATGTGTTGTTGATGCAAACATAAAGCATATCAAGCTAAGTGGTTCTACTCGGAACAAGCATGCAAACATAAAGCATATCAAGCTAAGTGGTTCTACTCGGAACAAGCATGCAAACATAAAGCATATCAAGCTAAGTGGTTCTACTCGGAACAAGCATGCAAACATAAAGCATATCAAGCTAAGTGGTTCTACCCAGCACAACATGCAAACACAAAGCATAAAAAGCTAAGAGGAGGTCTATTCGGTATCAAGCACGAGTACTGAGTATGCGGGGAAGAACACTAACCTTAGGAATGGCCTTGGTGCGGCTATACGGACCGAAGCCGTAAGCCCAGTTCTCGGTAAGGGTAGTCCGCATGATGGACTTGGCCCAGATGGCCACCTCTTCCTGGGTAAGCTCGAACATCGTGGTCCGAGTGCAGTCCCGAGGGCCTCCCAGGTAGCACATCTTGTGTACTCGGTCCTGGAGTGGGAGCACTCGGCGCGAGATCCAGCAGGCGATCGGGTCATCCTACAGAATTCCTAGTTTAGCTAGCTGCGCCAGGTGCTTCTCTACCTGGACGATGTCAGACACAGTGTTCTTGGGATGGTACCCCCAGTTCTGTCTGGTGGGTAGCGCGTTCACGAACTTGGGAAGCCCAATTCGGTCTTCAACGGGTTTTCCTTTTTCGGGAGCGACATTCTTCACGTACAAGAAACCGCATTTCCACTTGCGCACGGTCTCCAGACCGAGTACCCGCGGGTGGTGCCCGGTGCTACGCTGTAGCATCATTGCGCTACCCGTCTGGGTCATCACGCATGGAACGAGGGGGTTGCCTGGATTGGGGACTCTCTGTTGACGGAGGAAGAAATAACGAGCCCATGTCTGGACTGTTGGATAAACGCCTAAGAAGGCTTCACAGATGGTGGCGTGGGTGGAGAGCACAACGATGGCATTAGGAGGAAGATGATGTGGCTGGACTAGGCCGCGCTTGAAGTGGGATAAGAAAACAATGTACTCGTCGGCTTCTGGAGTCGGGACGAGCTCGCCGCCGGGAGGGCGACAAATCACGCCGGGGGGGACTCGGCGGGTGTTTACCAGCCACTGGCAATCAGCGGCGGTGACGTCCGAGCCTTCCCAACCGGCTCGGGCCGGCGCCATCTCGTCCTCATGCTCATCCGCGGTGGCGTTCGCAACATCCATGACGGCGCGATTGCTGGTGGAGAGGTGGAGGCTCGTCGGAGTTGAGGTTGAGGATGACGGCGGAGGCGCGCCGGAAGCCATGCTCTCTGCTCTCACTGCGGCGGCGCGTGATGAGTTCGCGGTGGCGCGGTGCTCTGCGGCGAGGGCGAAGGCGAAAGGAGGCGCTGCGAGAAGGGTAAAATGCGAAGGGAAGAGATGAGTTGGGCGGCGCGGAGGTATTTATTCCGTCTGCGAAATTGCAGTTACTGGTGGATTGATCGTGGCAGAGATCGTGCGGCGTGGCGTTACTGCCCGTTAGAAATGCAGATAGCGCGAAATGCGCGCGTAACGGGCACAATTGATCCCACGACGCGAGTCGTGGGCTTTCGAGTACACGCTCGAAGTGACCTAACGGGCCGTGGGCCCCAGAAGAAGTGGCTCCCGTGTGACACGTTGAAACATCAGAACCGAGGCGTCGGGGGCGTGGGTGTGTGACACGTTCCATTACTGGACACGAGAAGATGGATTTGATCTGGATTGAGCGGGACTGAGTGAGAAATTTCACTAAGTGATTGGGTGCACGGCAGAGCTCTGCGTTGCGTGCCCTACTCGGCGCTTAGCAGATTTCCCCCAAAGCATTATTCAGAGAAGTGCAAGCAAGGGCTTTAAGTATCCGAGTTGAGGAGCAACTCGGCCAGAGTGCTTCACGGAGACAATTTGGTTTAAGCTGGCATGGCCCAACGAACAAGTTCGCTGGATTCTACCAGTTTCGGGGACTAATTTCGGGGGGTTGCCCCCGAGTAGGGGTAAGACAGGTGGTAAAATAGAGATCAGAGTATTGTTTACCGAGTAGGCGGAAACTCGGGTACCTGCTATCCGGTAGATGCTAGGGGTAAGATAAGGAGAAAGTTTGGAATCATCCGAGTAGACAACAAGCGGTATGACTAGATGGGCTGCAATCCTACTCGGGCAAGAAGTAAATGGAGCCGTTCTGACGAGATCCGGCATATCCTGCAGCAGTACAGGTGTGCGGTTCAACTTACGGAGCGCATGATTATCCGCGCTACAGCATGGGTACAGTGAGGGTAGGCGCCTGCCACGTCTTGTCACTGACACAGGGGACGGGACGTGTCGGGGGGCCTACTCTGTGAGACTGACAGGGTGGATAGGTCCTGTCAGTCGGACGGCGCGGCCACTTCTCGCACCCGAGTCAGCGAGAACCCGGAGGCGTGCTCTGCATCACAGTAGGGACGTCCCATCGTTGTACCTTTTAATCATTGTTTACTCGGCTGGGCACCAGTATATAAGGTGCCCAACCCCCTCCTGCGCGAGGGACGTTACGCGAGAGAGCATTTATTGCACGAGCAAGTTTTAGAGATAGAGCGAGCGAAGAGTGTCTACTCGGCTGAAGGACTGATTTCTGCCGTGGCTACTCGGATATCACATATACAGAGAGATAGGCAGGAGTAGGGGTGTTACCTCCACACGAGGGCCCCGAACCTAGGTAGTTCTTGGTGTTTGAAGTGTTTCCTGAGCGCGTCTACTCGACGTGCGATCCCTCCCCGGATACCTACAGCGTCCATCGGCCCCAAACCTTAAGCCATCCCATGGCATCTGTCTTTACTCATCCACGACATCTACCCCCATTGCGATGCCAGTTGAAGGGGTAAACAGAAAAGTTTCGGTCAACACATGCGAGAGTTTCGTTGAAGAGGGGGCTCCGGAGTAGGAGTCCTTCCTAAGCCTATATGGAGTAAAATTATGTAAACACAAGTGTGCTAGGAGGTGAAGAGAGCCAAGATCCAAACCCTAGGTGTGACCGGTTTCACCCGCATCGCTTGCTATATGCAGGAAGGGTCTATACGTACACCTCAACCCCCTCCCCCTTCGGAAGATCCCGAGGGAATACTATAACAACTCCAGACCGTCTGAATCCCACCCAAAATAAGGATTTTCCATACCATGTGTGTTAGAGTGTGGCATGAGCCTTGGATGCCCAAGATTCCCTCACTCTTTGCGTTAGGGCTCACTGGCGTCGGATTCTCTCTAATGGGTTCCAGGACTACTCAGAACCCGAAACTCTCGGTTCTAAAGGAGCGGGGGGAATGTTGCCAATAGGTGGGCCCTACTATTGTGTTGGGTGTTCCTTGAGCCTAATCGTTCCGGCTCATCTAGAGGGTCCAAAACGACAGTTCTGTCCTTTTCTCCAGCGGGCCTATGGTTTCTCCGGAGAGAGGCTCCAGAGCGTGTGAATCCCACCCAGACCTGGGGTATGCCATATAATGTGTGTTGGAGTATGTCATGGGTCTTGGATGCCCAATATTACCTCACTCTCTGTGTTATGGCTTCACCGGCGTCGGATTCTCTCTCGCGGGTTCCAAGGCTACTCAGAGCCCGAAACTCCTAAATCTGACAGAACTAGGGAATCTTGCCAAGAGGTGGGACCCAATGTTGTCTTGGATGTTCCTTGGGCCTAACCTAACACAACCAACCAATTAGTTCCACTTTGCTACCCCTTTGCGGCTCATGTAGAGTGGCCAGATCGGTAGTTCCGTCCTTTTCTCCAACGGGCCTAGGGTTTCTCCAGAGAGGAGCTTCAGAGCATCTTAAACCCACCCAAGCCTAGGGTATCACGTAACATGTTTGTTAGAGCGTGTGTCATGGATCTTGGACGCCCAAGATTCCCTCACTCTTAGTGTTAGGGATTCACCGACGTCAAATTCTCTCTAGTTGTTGCAGGACTACTCATGGACCAGAAATCCCGGATCTGACGGAGAACGGGGGGGGGGATCTTGCCAAGAGGTGGTCTCTACCATTATCTTCGGTGTTCCTTGGGCCTAACAAAACACAACCAAGCAATTAGTTACACTTTGCTACCCCCTTCCGGCTCACGTAGAGGGTCCAGAATGGCAGTTCCGTCCTTTTTTGAACGGGCCTAGGGTTTCTCTAGAGAGGAGCTCCAAGTGTCTTAATCCCACCCAAACATAGGGTATGTCATACCATGTGTGTTAGAGTGTGGCATGGGTCCTGGATGTCCAATATTGCCTCACTCTTTGTGTTATGGCTTCACCGGCGTCGGATTCTGTCTCGTGGGTTCAAGGACTACTCACAGCCCGAAACTCCCGGATCTGACGGAACGAAGGGAATCTTGCCAATAGGTGGGCCCTACCATTGTCTTGGTTGTTCCTTGGGCCTAACCTAATACAAACCGAGCAATTAGTTCCACTTTGCTACCCCCTTCCGGCTCACGTAGAGGGTCCACAACAGCAGTTCCGTCCTTTTTTCTCCAATGGGCCTAGGGTTTCTCGGAGAGGATCTTCGGAGCGTCTGAATCCCACACAAGCCTAGGGTATTCCATATCATGTGTCTTTGACGACCAAGATTGCCTCAATCTTTGTGTTCTGGCTTCACTGGCGTCGGATTTTCGCTCGCGGGTTCTAGGGCTACTCAAAGCACGAAACTCCCGGTTCTGACGGAATGGGGGGAATCTTGCCAAGAGGTGGGACCTACATTGTCTTGGGTGTTCCTTGGGACTAACCTAACACAACCAAACAATCGGTTCCACTTTGCTACCCCCTTCCGGCTCACGTAGAGGGGGCTAGACCGGTAGTTCCGTCCTTTTCTCCAACGGGCCTAGGATTTCTTCGGAGAGGAGCTCCAGAGCATCTTAATCCCACCCCAAGCCTAGGGTATGACATAATATATTTTTTTATAGTGTTACATGGGTCTTGGATGCCCAAGATCCCCTCACTCTTTGTGTTAGGGGCTTCACCAGCGTTAGATTCTCTCTCGCGGGTTCCAGGGCTAGCTACTCATAGCCTGAAACTTCCGGATCTGAGGGAACGGGGGGAATCTTTCCAAGAGGTGGGCCCTACCATAGTCTTGGGTGTTATTTGGGCCTAACCTAACATAACCAAGCAATTAGTTCTTCTTTGCTACCCCCTTTCGGCTCACGCTGAGGGGCCAGCTGGTCGGCAGTTCCGTCCTTTTCTCCAACGGGTCTAGAGTTTCTCCACAGAGGAGCTAAGAACCGTCTTAATCCCACCCAACCCTAGGGTATCACATAACATGTTTTTTAGAGTGTGGAATGGTTCTTTTATGCACATGATTCCCTCACTCTTTGTGTTAGGGTTTCAACGGCGTAAGATTCTCTATACTTGTTGTAGGACTACCCATGGACCAAAACTCTCGGATCTGACGGAACGGGGGGATCTTTCTAAGAGCTGGCCCCTACCATTGTATTGGTTGTTCCTTGGGCCTAAACCAACACAACAAGCAATTAGTTACACCTTGCTACCCCTTTTGCCTCATGTAGAGGGTCCAGAACGACAATTCCGTCATTTTTCCAGCGGGCCTAGAGTTTCTCCGGAGAGGAGCTCTGGAGCGTATGAATCCCACCCAAGCCTAGAGTATGTAATACCATGTGTGTTATAGTGTGGAATGGGTCCTGGATTCCCGATATTCTCTCACTCTCTGTGTTATGGCTTCACTAGCGTCGGATTCTCTCTCGTGGGTTCTAGGACTAGTCATATAGCCCGAAACTCCCGATCTGACGGAGAACGGGGGAATATTGCCTATAGGTGGGCCCTACCATTGTCTTGGGTGTTCCTTGGGCCTGACCTAACACAACCGAACAATTAGTTCCACTTTGCTACCCCCTTCGGCTCACGTAGAGGGGCGAGAACAGCAGTTCCGTCTTTTTCCCCAACGGGGCTAGGGTTTCTCCGGAGAGGGGTTCCAGAGCGCCTGAATACCACCCAAACCAAGGGTTTGCCATACCATGTGTGTTCGATTGTTTCATGTGCCTTGGATTCCTAAGATCCCCTCACTCTTTGTGTTAGGGCTTCACCGACGTTAGATTCTCTCTAATGGGTTCAGGGACTACTCAAAGACCGAAACTGCCGGATCTGAAGTAACGGGGGGAATGTTTCCAAGAGGTAGGACCTATATTTTATTGGGTGTTCCTTGGGCCTAACACAACCAAGCAATTAGTTCCACTTTGCTGCCCCCTTCCGGCTCACGAAGAGGGGCTAGATCGGCAGTTCCGTTCTTTTCTCCAACGGGCCTAGGGTTTCTCCGGAGAGGAGCTCTGGAGCGTCTTAATCCCACCCAAGCCTATGGTATCACATAACATGTTTGTTAGAGTGTGACATGGGTCTTGGATGCACAAGATTCCCTCACTCTTTGTGCTACGGCTTCACCGGCGTCAGATTTGATCTCTCTAGTTGTTGCATGACTACTGAGGGACCGAAACTCCCGGATCTGACGGAACGGGGGAATATTTCCAAGAGGTGGTCTCTACCATAGTCTATGTTGTTCCTTGGTACTAAACCAACACAACCAAGCAATTAGTTCCACTTTTCTACCCCCTTCCGGCTCACGTAGAGGGTCCAGAACAGCAGTTCCGTCCTTTTTTCCAGCGGGCCTAGGGTTTCTCCGGAGAGGAGCTCCAGAGCTTCTGAATCCCACCCCCAAGACTAGGGTATGCCAAAAAAATGTGTGTTAGAGTGTTTCATGCATGGGTCCTGGATGCCCAATATTTCCTCACTCTTTGTGTTAGGGCTTCACCGGCGTGAGATTCTCTCTAGTTGTTGCAGGACTACTCAGGGACCGAAACTGCCGGATCTGACGGAACGGGGGGATCTTTCCAAGAGGTGGGCGCTACCATTGTATTGGTTGTTTCCTTGGGCCTAACCCAACAGAACCAAGCAATTAGTTACACTTTTTCTACCCCCTTCCAGCTCACGCTGAGGGTCCAGAACGACAGTGTCGTCCTTTTTCCACCGGGCCTAGGGTTTCTCTGGAGAGGGCTCCGGAGAAAGGACGACACTGTCGTTCTGAATCCCACTCAAGCCTAGGGTATTCCATACCATGTGTGCTAGAGTGTGGCATGGTATTTTATTCCCAATATTCCCTCACTCTCTGCGTTATGGCTGCACCGCCGTCGGATTCTAGCTCGTGGGTTCCAAGACTACTCCTAGCCCGAAACTCCCGGATCTGATGGAGAACGGGGGGATGTTGCCAATAGGTGGGACCTACCATTTTCTTGGGTGTTTATTGGTCCTAATCTAACACAACCAAGCAATAAGTTCCACTTTACTACCCACTTCCGGCTCACGTAGAGGGGCCAGAACGATAGTTCTGTCCTTTTCTCCAGCGGGCCTAGGGTTTCTCTGGAGAGGGGTTCCAGAGCGTTTGTATCCCACCCAAACTAAGGGTTTGCCATACCATGTGTGTTAGAGTGTGGCATGCGCCTTGGATGCCTAACATTCCCTCACTCTTAGTGTTAGGGCTTCAATGACGTTAGATTCTCTCTAATTAATGGGTTCTAGGATACTGAGAGCCCGAAACTCCCGGATCTGACTAGACGGGGGGAATATTTTCAAGATGTGGGCCCTACCATTGTCTTGGTTGTTCCTTGGGCCTAAACCAACACAAAAAAGAAATTAGTTCCACTTTTCTACCCCCTTTCGGCTCACGTAGAGGTTCCATAACGACAATTCCGTCATTTTTTCCAACGGGCCTAGGGTTTCTCCAGAGAGGAGCTACGGAGCGTATGAATCCCACCCAAGCCTAGGTTATTCCATACAATGTGTCTTATAGTGTGGCATGTGTCTTAGATGCCCAAGATTGCCTCACTCTCTATGTTATGGCTTCACCGGCGTCGGATTCTCGCTCGCGGGTTCTAGGGCTACTCAAATCATGAAACTCCTGGATTTGACGGAACGGGGGGAATATTTCCAAGAGGTGGGACCTACATTGTATTGGGTGTTCCTTGGTACTAACCTAACGCAACCAAACAATTTGTTCCATTTGCTACCCCTTTCCGGCTCACGTAGAGGGGGCTAGACCGGTAGTTCCGTCCTTTTGTCCAACGAGCCTAGGATTTCTTCGGAGAGGAGCTCCAGAGCGTATTAATCCCACCCAAGCCTAGGGTATCACATAACATTTTTTTTAGAGTGTTACATGGTTCTTGGATGCCCAAGATCCCCTCACTCTTTGTGTTAGGGGCTTCACCAGCGTTAGATTCTCTCTCGCGGGTTCGAGGGCTAGCTACTCATAGCCCGAAACTTCCGGATCTGACGGAACGGGAGGAATCTTGCCAAGAGGTGGGCCCTACCATAATATTGGGTGTTACTTGGTCCTAACCTAACATTACCAAGAAATTAGTTCCGCTTTGCTACCCCCTTTTGGCTCACGCAGAGGGGCCAGCCGGTCGGCTGTTCTGTCCTTTTCTCCAACGGGCCTAGGGTTTCTCCACAGAGGAGATCCTAACCGTCTTAATACCACCCAAGCCTAGGGTATCACATAACATGTTTTTTTAGAGTGTGTAATGGGTCTTTTATGCACATGATTCCCTTACTCTTTGTGTTAGGGTTTCACCGGCGTTAGATTCTCTCTAGTTGCTGTAGGACTACTCAGGGACCGAAACTCTCGGATCTGACGGAATGGGGGGATCTTGCCAAGAGGTGGCCCCTACCGTTGTCTTGGTTGTACCTTGGGCCTAAACCAACACAACAAGCAATTAGTTACACCTTGCTACCCCTTTGGGGTCACGTAGAGGGTCCATAACGACAGTTCCGTCATTTTTTTCCACCGGGCCTAGGGTTTCTCCGGAGAGGAGCTCCGGAGCGTCTGAATCCCACCCAAGCCTAGAGTATGGCATACCATGTGTGTTATCGTGTGGAATGGGTCCTGGATTCCCAATATTCCCTCAATCTCTGTGTTATGGCTTCACCGGCGTCGGATTCTCTCTCGTGGGTTCCAGGACTACTCATATAGCCCGAAACTCCCGGATGTGACGGAGAACGGGGGGAATCTTGCCTAGAGGTGGGCTCTACCATTGTCTTGGGTGTTCCTTGGGCCTAACCTAACACAACCAAGCAATTAGTTCCACTTTGCTACCCCCTTCCGGCTCACGTAGAGGGGCGAGAACGATAGTTCCATCTTTTTTTCCCAACGGGGCTAGGGTTGCTCCGGAGAGGGGTTCCGGAGCGTCTGAATACCACCCAAACCAAGGATTTTCCATACCAGGTGTGTTAGATTGTGGCATGTGCCTTGGATTCCTAAGATCCCCTCACTCTTTGTGTTAGGGCTTCACCGACGTTAGATTCTCTCTAATTGGTTCGGGGACTACTTAGAGCCCGAAACTCCCGGATCTGAAGGAACGGGGGGAATGTTGCCAAGAGGCATGACCTACATTGTCTTGGGTGTTCCTTGGGACTAAACTAACACAACCAAGAAATTAGTTCCACTTTTCTACCCCCTATCGGCTCACGTAGATTGGCTAGATCTGCAGTTTCGTTCTTTTCTCCAACGGGCCTAGGGCTTTCTCCAGAGAGGAGCTCCGGAGCATCTTAATCCCACCCAAGCCTATGGTATCACATAACATGTTTGTTAGAGTGTGGCATGGGTCTTGGATGCACAAGATTCCCTCACTCTTTGTGTTAGGGCTTCACCGGCGTCAGATTTGATCTCTCTAGTTATTGCATGATTACTAAGGGACCGAAACTCCCGGATCTGATGGAACGGGGGCATCTTGCCAAGAGGTGGTCCCTACCATTGTTTTGGTTGTTCCTTGGTACTAAAAAAACACAAAAAAGCAATTAGTTCCACTTTGCTACCCCCTTCCAGCTCACGTAGAGGGTCCAGAACGGAAGTTCCGTCCTTTTTTCCAGCGGGCCTAGGGTTTCTCCGGAGAGGAGCTGAAGAGCGTCTGAATCCCACCCAAGCCTAAGGAATGCCATACAATGTGTGTTAGATTGTTGCATGCGTGGGTCCTGGATGCCCAATATTTCCTCACTCTTTGTGTTAGGGCTTTACCGGCGCGAGATTCTCTCTAGTTGTTGCATAATTACTCAGGGGTCGAAACTCCCGGATCTGACGGAATGGGTGGATCTTGCCAAGAGGTGGGCCATACCATTGTATTGGTTGTTTCCTTGGGCCTAACCCAACAGAACCAAGTAATTAGTTACACTTTTTCTACCCCTTCCGTCTCACGCAGAGGTCCAGAACGACAGTTTCGCCCTTTTTCCAACGGGCCTAGGGTTTCTCCAGAGAGGACTGTGGAGCATTTGAATCCCACCCAAGCATAGGGTATTCCATACCATGTGTGTTAGAGTGTGGCATGGGTATTGGATGCCAATATTCCAAGACTACTCCTAGCCCGAAACTCCCAGATCCGACGGAGAACGGGGGGGGGATGTTGCCAATAGTGGGCCCTACCATTTTCTTGGGTGTTTCTTGGTCCTAACCTAAGACAACCAAGAAATCAGTTCCACTTTACTACCCCCCTTCCGGCTCATGTAGAGGGGCCAGAACGATAATTCTGTCCTTTTCTCTAGCGGGCCTAGGGTTTCTCCGGAGAGGGGTTCCAGAGCGTATGAATCCCACCCAAACCAAGGGTTTGACATACCATGTGTGTTAGAGTGTGGCATGTGCCTTGGATGCCCAAGATTCCCCCACTTTTTGTGTTAGGGCTTCACTGACGTTAGATTCTCTCTAATTAATGGGTTCCAGGATACCGAGAGCCCGAAACTCCTGGATCTGACTAGACGGGGGGATATTTCCAAGATGTGGGCCCTACCCTTGTCTTGGGTGTTTTTTGGGCCTAACCTAACACAACCAAGCAATTAGTTCCACTTTGCTACCCTTTTCCGTCTCACGTAGAGGGTCTATAACGAAAATTCCGTCCTTTTCTTTAGCAGCCCTAGGGTATCTCCGGAGAGGAGGTTCGGAGCGTCTGAATTCCACCCAAGCCTAGGGTATTCCAAACCATGTGTATTATAGTGTGGCATGTGTCTTCGATTCCCAAGATTGCCTCAATCTTTGTGTTATGGCTTCACCAGCGTCGGATTCTCGCTCGCGGGTTCTAGGGCTACTCAAAGCATGAAACTCCTGGATTTGACGGAACGGGGGGAATCTTTTCCAAGAGGTGGGACCTACATTGGCTTGGGTGTTCCTTGGGACTAACCTAACACAACCAAACAATTGTTTCCACTTTGCTACCCCTTTCCGGCTCACGTAGAGGGGGCTAGACCGGTAGTTCCATCCTTTTGTCCAACGAGCCTAGGATTTCTTCGGAGAGGAGCTCCAGAGCGTCTTAATCCCACCCAAGCCTAGGGTATCACATAACATTTTTGTTAGAGTGTGACCGTGTTCTTGGATGACCAAGATCCCCTCACTCTTTGTGTTAGGGGCTTCACCAGCGTAAGATTCTCTCTCGCGGGTTCCAGGGCTAGCTACTCATAGCCCGAAACTTCCGGATCTGACGGAACGGGGGGAATCTTGCCAAGAGGTGGGCCCTACCATAATATTGGGTGTTACTTGGTCCTAAACTAACATGACCAAGCAATTAGTTCTGCTTTGCTACCCCCTTTCGGTTAACGCAGAGGGACTAGCTGGTCGGCAGTTCCGTCCTTTTCTCCAACGGGCCTAGGGTTTCTCCACAGAGGAGGTCCTAACCGTCTTAATCCCACCCAACCCTAGGGTATCACATAACATGTTTTTTAGAGTGTGTAATAGGTCTTGTATGCACAGGATTCCCTTACTCTTTGTGTTAGGGTTTCACCGGCGTCAGATTCTCTCTAGTTGCTGTAGGACTACTCACGGACCGAAACTCCCGGATCTGACGGAACGGGGGGGGATCTTGACAATAGGTGGCCCCTACCATTGTATTGGTTGTTCCTTGGGCCTAAACCAACACAACAAGCAATTAGTTACACCTTGCTACCCCTTTCGGGTCACGTAGAGGGTCCAGAATGACAGTTCCGTCATTTTTTCACCGGGCCTAGGGTTTCTCCGGAGAGGAGTTCCGGAGCGTCTGAATCCCACCCAAGCCTAGAGTATGGCATACCATATGTGTTATAGTGTTGAATGGGTCCTGGATTCCCAATATTCCCTCACTCTCTGTGTTATGGCTTCACCGGCGTCGGATTCTCTCTCGTGGGTTCCAGGACTACTCATATAGCCTGAAACTCCCGGATGTGACGGAGAACGGGGGGAATCTTGCCTAGAGGTGGGCCCTACAATTGTCTTGGGTATTCCTTGTTCCTAACCTAACACAACCAAATAATTAGTTCCACTTTGCTACCCCCTTCCGGCTCACGTAGAGGGGCGAGAACGATAGTTCCATCTTTTTTCCCAACGGGGATAGGGTTGCTCCGGAGAGGTGTTCCGGAGCGTCTTAATACCACCCAAACCAAGGGTTTGCCATACCATGTGTGTTAGATTGTGGCATGTGCCCTGGATTCCTAAGATCCCCTCACTCTTTGTGTTAGGGCTTCACCGACGTTAGATTCTCTCTAATTGGTTCGGGGCTACTTAGAGCCCGAAACTCCCGGATCTGAAGGAACGGGGGGAATGTTGCCAAGAGGTAGGACCTATATTGTCTTGGGTGTTCCTTGGGCATAACCTAACACAACCGAGCAATTAGTTCCACTTTTCTACCCCCTTCCGGCTCACGTAGAGGGGCTAGATCGGCAGTTCCGTCCTTTTCTCCAACGGGCCTAGGGATTCTCCAGAGAGGAGCTCCGGAGCGTCTTAATTCCACCCAAGCCTATGGTATCACATAAAATGTTTGTTATAGTGTGGCATGGGTCTTGGATGCACAAGATTCCCTCACTCTTTGTGTTAGAGCTTCACCGGCGTCAGATTTGATCTCTCTAGTTTTTGCATGATTACTGAGGGACAGAAACTCCCGGAACTGACGGAACGGGGGCATCTTGCCAAGAGGTGGTCCCTACCATTGTCTTGTTTGTTCCTTGGTACTAAAACAACACAACCAAGAAATTAGTCCCACTTTGGTACCCCCTTCCAGCTCACGTAGAGGGTCCAAAACGGAAGTTTCGTCCTTTTTTACAGCGGGCCTAGGGTTTCTCCAGAGAGGAGCTGCAGAGCGTCTGAATGCCACCCAAGCCTAGGGAATGCCATACAATGTGTGTTAGAGTGTTTCATGCATGGGTTATGTATTTCCAATATTTCCTCACTCTTTGTGTTAGGGCTTCACCGGCGTGAGATTCTCTCTAGTTGTTGCATGATTACTTAGGGATCGAAACTCCCGGATCCGACGGAACAGGGGGATCTTGCCAAGAGGTGGGCCCTACCATTGTATTGGTTGTTTCATTGGGCCTAACCCAACATAACCAAGCAATTAGTTACACTTTTTCTACCCCCTTCCTTCTCATGCAGAGGGTCCAGAACGACAGTTTCGCCCTTTTTCCAGCGGGCCTAGGGTTTCTCCGGAGAGGACTCCGGAGCATCTGAATCCCACCCAATAATAGGGTATTACAAACCATGTGTGTTAGAGTGTGGCATGGGTATTGCATGCCCAATATTCCATCACTCTCTGTGTTTTGGCTACACCGGCGTCGGATTCTAGCTCGTGGGTTCCAAGACTACTCCTAGCCCGAAACTTCCAGATCCGACGGAGAACGGGGGGGGGGGGGATGTTCCCAGTAGGTGGGCCCTACCATTTTCTTGGGTGTTTCTTGGTCCTAACCTAAAACAACCAAGAAATCAGTTCCACTTTACTACCCCCTTCCGGCTCACGTAGAGGGGCCAGAATGATAGTTCTGTCCTTTTCTCCAGCGGGCCTAGGGTTTCTCCGGAGAGGGGTTCCACAGAGTATTGATCCCACCCAAACCAAGGGTTTTCCATACAATGTGTTTTAGAGTGTGTCATGCGCCTTGGATGCCCAAGATTCCCTCACTCTTTGTGTTAGGGCTTCACTGACGTTAGATTCTCTCTAATTAATGGGTTCTAGGATACTGAGAGCCCGAAACTCCCGGATCTGACTAGACGGGGGATATTTCCAAGATGTGGGCCCTACCCTTGTCTTGGGTGTTTTTTGGTCCTAACCTAACACAACCAAGCAATTAGTTCCACTTTGCTACCCGTTTCCGTCTCACGTAGAGGGTCTATAATGACAATTATGTCCTTTTCTTTAGCGGCCCTAGGGTATCTCCGGAGAGGAGCTTCGGAGCGTCTGAATCCCACCCAAGCCTAGGCTATTCCATACCATGTGTATTATAGTCTGGCATGTGTCTTAGATTCCGAAGATTGCCTCAATCTTTGTGTTATGGCTTCACCAGCGTCGGATTCTCGCTCGCCGGTTCTAGGGCTACTCAAACCACGAAACTCCCGGATCTGATGGAATGGGGGGAATCTTTCCAAGAGGTGGGACCTACATTGTCTTGGCCGGGTGTTCCTTGGGACTAACCTAACACAACCAAACAATTGGTTCCACTTTGCTACCCCTTTCCGGCTCACGTAGAGGGGGCTAGACAGGTAGTTCCGTCCGTTTGTCCAACGAGCCTAGGATTTCTTCGGAGAGGAGCTCCAGAGCGTCTTAATCCCACCCAAGCCTAGGGTATCACATAACATTTTTTTATAGTGTGACATGGTTCTTGGATGCCCAAGATCCCCTCACTCTTTGTGTCAGGGGCTTCACCGGCGTTAGATTCTCTCTCGCAGGTTCCAGGGCTAGCTACTCATAGCCCGAAACTTCCGGATCTGACGGAACGGGGGGAATCTTGCCAAGAGGTGGGCCCTACCATAATATTGGGTGTTACTTGGTCCTAACCTAACATGAACAAGCAATTAGTTCCGCTTTGCTACCCCCTTTCGGCTCACATAGAGGGGCCAGCTGGTCGGTAGTTCCGTCCTTTTCTCCAACGGGCCTAGGGTTTATCCATAGAGGATCTCCGAACCGTATTAATGTGGAATGGGTATCACATAACATGTTTTTTAGAATGTGGAATGGGTATTGTATGCACATGATTCCATCACTATTTGTGTTAGGGTTTCACCAACGTCAGATTCTCTCTAGTTGTTGCAGGACTACTCAGGGACCGAAACTCGCAGATGTGACGGAACTGGGGGATCTTGCCAAGAGGTGGCCCCTACCATTGTCTTGTGTCGGATATATACCAACTAGGGGTATATCAGATGGTAGTCAAAGTGCCGGATTACCAGGGTGGCCCAAGTGGTAATGGGCTATGGTCCATTGGGCAGCCCAGTAACTCGACGCACAGAAGCCGGATTCTAGACGGACCCGGATCACGGCCCACGTGATCTGTCTTGGAGGAGAAGACGGATTCCTTACTTTCCAAGTTACAGTTACCGTAGTCTTCTAGGTTTCCTATTCTGTAAGCCCTAATCCGGCTATTATATAAAGCCGGACGGGAGATAGATTTAGAAGAGGAATAACAGAGAAGCCGTAGGCTAACTCGCCGAGAAGTTGATCCTCTGCGAGTAGCTAGATCTAAACCTCACATTGTAATCATGTTTCCAGGCTTTAGTCCTGATTAGTGAGAAGTGCAGGAGTAGGCACGTCGTACTGTCGCGACGTACCGAACCTGGGTAAATCATGTGTTCACTGTCCACCACGCGATCCCGTTACCCCACGTCTCTACCGTAGTCTCATGGCACCCCCGTCTATGAAAACTACTACGATGTCTCGACAGTTGGCGCCCACCGTGGGGCAAACGACGTCAGGCGTGAAATTCTGATCTGGGATACTCGGCGGAATTGGAAGATCAATCACTGTCGGAAGCTTGGAGTTCGACAACGACGTCGGGCGCTTCCTCGACAACGGATCCTACATACCGGCGCAAAACCACCTGGTAAGTGCCTGCGTGTTACCGATCGGATCTGCTAACATCTTTATCGGACTAACTGCGGAAGCAATGGGGTTTTGCGGTGGATGCCAATTTATCCCACCCGCCCTATACCCAGTCGAGGATGACTATGATCCCGAATTCTGCTCAGATCACCGAGAAAAAAGTGATACGCACTTTATTGGCATGGTGCAATCCGAAGTCGCCGAAAACACGGACGATGGAAATCCCGTGCAAGAGGCAGATAACAATACACCCGTCACAAAGGCGGAAGATCCCACACCCGTCACAGAGGCGGAAGATCCGACATCCGTCAACGAGACGATGAATTCGGAAGCAGAGTCCGTACTAGCCGCCATTGAGGCGAGATTAGAGTCGGAAACCGGATCGGATGATTTCGATTCCGAAGATGAGGATGCCTTCGAAAGAAAAGTTAAATCCTTTCAAGAGGGATTCCATGAAGTACTAATGGCAAAACCGGCTGAAACCGCGAATGCCGACAGTCAGGAAAGCCCTAAAACCCCTCCGCCAGAGGAAGAGAGAGAAGACGGAGAAACTTCTCCGGTATTTCCTAATGTCAAGGAATTGACGAAAGACGAGCCTGTCAAAAAGCCTCCCTCTTCCAAGAAAAAGCATAAAACCGCCAAAAAGCTCCAATACAAGATCCGGAAGAAAAAATTGGCTGATGCAGCCGAAGAAAACCCGGAAGTAGGAGATGCAAGCGAAGTAAAGCCTGCGGAGAAGAAAACAAGGGAAATCCTTGTTCCAATAATGACAGAACAAGAAGAACAAGATCTGTTGCAAACGCCAGTGGGACCAGATGAACCCCCTGAGATGCTGGAAGCCAGGAGACGAGCTTTCCAAAGGCAACAGCAACATCTACTCAGATCTCGGCAACACCTCCAACAAACCCAGAATGACATCAAGGTCATGAAGGAAGAAATATAGGAATACGAGAGAAAGAATAGATCTGCCATAAAACCTACAAGGTTACCCGGAATCGCAATACCGGAAGTACTGCCGCCAAAAGAAAGGTTCTACAACCCATCTTGGCAAAAGCAGGTGAACGGCAAAAATGCCAGTGGCGAACCAATTTATAAAACCGCAGCAGAAAACGCGGAAGCAGCGTTCGCCATCCTGAACAATGATCTGTACTCCAACGGTGAAAAACTCCAAGGGGTGTATGCTTTCCTAGGAACAGCATTGCAACAACAGCAGCGAGGCCAAGAGCGATCAGGAAGGCTGCATGATAACTCAGCCCTATGCAAAACAGCTACTTGCGCTGCTGGAGCACCTGGACCGGAAGGACCCGGAGATTCAGACAATTCAAAGGATAAAAAAGAGGATCCGAGAAAGGACAAGAAAAACCCCGACAACAGTGTAACATCCCAAGTATGAAAATTACCTTTAGAATGTTTGTTTCTTGTTTTATTAATGTTTTGCATCATGTCATCATACCCATTACTTTTGTTTGCATTTGTTTTGCATCTGTTTTCAATTGTTTTCTATTTCAAATTCAAACCAATTTCTAAATCAAATTGTTCATACTTGTTATGTTACAATTTTCCAAGTAAAAAGTTCAAATAAAAAATTCATTGTTTCCATTAAACCATAAGGTTCAAACTATTTAAAATTATGGCTTTTAATAATTCACTTAATTCAAATGTTATTCAAATTCAATTACAAACAGCAACCACTTTTGAAATTATGAAAATTACAAAACAATTCTTTCACTTGTTTCCAATTAAACTTGAATTTAAAAACTTATTTGCTTAAGTTCAATTATTTCTATTAATATTAATTTCCATTCAAATTTCAAACAAATTGCAAACAGCACTTAAATTCAAATCATTTGGAAAAACCAAAAGTTGCACTTTGTGCTGTTACAATAAATAAGCAATATAAAAATTTATCCCTAAATTTTCCTAAACCAAAACCCTATCCTTTTCTCCCTTTTCTTTTCAGCAAAAAAAAAAGAAACAGAATCAAAATTTTTTAAAAAAAGAAAACGGCTGGGGAAAGCAGACTGGGCCAAGCCCAGCCCACCACCCCAGCACACCAACGCGCGCAGCGGCCCGCTGGCCCTTCTTCTTTCTCCGTACGGCTGGCGTCAGCAGACGCCAGCGCGCACGCAGCAGGGGAGCTCCACCTGCTCCCTACCTTTCCCCTCGCCTCTATCTACCCACCTCGGCCACCAAACCCTAGCCCTAGGTCCCTGCTCCTCCCTGCCGCCGCCAGCCATCATCTCCCTTCCTTCCTCCTCTCCAATTTCTGCCGGTGTTTTGGGGGGTGGAAGAACTGCAGGGGGCTCGCCGTCGACAGGCCGCCATGGAGCACCTCCGTCCACGCTAGGGACACGTACGCCACCGCCAGAACGTCTACTTCCTCTACAGCAGCAGCAGCAGGACCCAGGAGACTTTGATCGACGACAACGAGCTCGACGCCGCCGCAGCTTTTCTGAAGAACTCCACCGCGCCGTCGACCACGTCCACCTCGCGTCTCTCTCTCGCCTCCGACAGCCTCCCGGTGAGCCACCGCAGCGCCCCGTACCTCTCTACAGCTTTCTCATTTCCTGTACGCGCGCACCCGTGTCTGAATTCCCGGCAGCTGTCGCCGCCGTACCGCCATGGTTGCGATCGAGGTCGTTTCCGTGCAAGCTTAGGCCATCCAAGCACACGAGCATGCTCACCTATCTACTGCACGCACACGCACCTGTCCAGCGCCGCCACATCCTGGTCACCGCGCCGGCAGCACCACCGTATCCCTCCGCCGCTGTCAGGTTCAGTCGAAAAACTGAACTTTTCTTCAGTTTCGTCAGAGAACGAAACTGAACCATATCCTTCCGCGTTCGCTTCCCTGTCAACGAACGCATCCGCACCGTAGTGGTGGGATCCAACGGTGCGCATCAGCGCGTCGCGGGTTCGATCCCCCCGCGCGCAGATTAAACCACACATTTTTGCTCCACTGCCACGCGGGCCTGCTGGCCCCACCTGCCATAGGCAGTGGTGGCCACGTAGGTCCACACCCGCGCGCCACGCAAGCACAGCTGGGCACTGGCCCACTGCCAGTGACCCAGGGTGGCTCTGTGCGTGTAGAAATTGTTCCCAGGGGCTGTTCTGTGATTCCTTTTTCGCAGTTAAGCCCCTGGACCAAATCTGTATAGTTTTAAAAATCACATTTTAACCCCCAGATTTAAAATGTGAATAACTTTTGAATTACAACTTTAAATAATACAAATAAAATATGTGTTCTGCCCCAAATTTAATACTCTATCTGATTACATCATTTGTTTTCTGTTTTGCACATTTCAAATTGTTTCAAATTTTAAATTCAAACAAACCATTTCAAATTTGATTAAATGCATAACTAATTCAAACTTAATTCAAATAACACAAATAAAATATGTTTTCCATGCCAATTTGAACCACCTTTTCAAATATAAATTTTGTTTCATGTTTTGAATAATTAAAATGGGTTAAATAATTTAAACCTTGTTTAAATCATTTAAATTTGCTAAATTCATAACTTGCTCAAATTAAATTAATTTTGAACATGTAAATTATGTTTTCAAACTAGAAAAGTATAAACTTTTCAAACATGAATTTGGTTTAATGTTTTGAACAAATAAAAATTCATACTTGAATTTAATTCATTTAAATCTTGTTTAAACTTGTTTAATTCCCAATTAATTCATTCTAAATCCTTTTCAACAAGTGAAACATGTAATCCACCCAAAATTTTATGTTCTTTTCAAAAATGAACTTTGTTATCTATTTTGAACAATTTAAATTGGTGAAAACAACAAATGCTTGTGTAATACCTTTAAGGTACCAAAATTCCATAACTTAATAAATAAAATTCCAAACTTGGTAAATCTTATTTTAAATTGTTCCTATTGTTGTTTTCTTTTTGTTTTCTTCATCCATGCATCATGCTAATCCACTTTCACCTGTTGGTTAGTTGTAAAACAATTATTTCAACCATAATTCATGGGCTTTCCATATGCAATCCAAATTGCATATGGGTCCATTTAAACATGTTATCTTGTCAACTAGTTTATTTTTATGCATCAATTAAATGGTCATGCATCATCCCATGATTGTGCACTATGCCATGTTATTGATTGTTTGTCTCTCTGCGTTGTTTGTTTGCTTCTTCTCGGATAGACGACGACGTTGAGACAGACGATACTTACGACACCCCTTCTGAGGATCTAGCTCAGTACCAGGCTGCTGAGTTTGCAGGCAAGTATTCACTCACATGAACCATTGTGTTCCTTTCCACATTGGATACCGATACTTTCCGTTGTCTATTTCTGCTAGCCATATGAATCGTTGCTTCTGTTCGATCCTATCACATGTTATCCTGTAACCCTGATATAGCCTTACCTCCACACCTATAACCCCTTTGCTTGTTGCCTGTGTCTTACTAGCATGCTTAGGGTTGTTTCTGCTCGAGTCTGTTACCCGTTACTTTCTGTTACTATATCATTTATGGTCTGGGGCTTGATGTTTAAACAATCAATCATGCTAATGTTATGGTTAATAATAATTTGATGATAAGGCACCGGCAGGAGGCCCGGCGTGGTTTTGAGGCCTACTAGTGTCGACCCTAATTAGGAAAAGGGTCTTGTCTACTGATCCATGATGAGCGCACTAAACGCATGTGGGAAGCGTGTATGGGCGCCCCCCTCAATTTGATTCGATTCGCATCTCGTCCAAATCGCCTCATTTAGTTCGGGTTTTCCATTTGCCGCATGCATGTTTTTGCGAGCCCAGGCAGGGTGGAACTTTTGTAGTCTGCATTTAGGGAGACACGTTCTTAGAGTGCTATGAGGGTCCCCTTTTTCTTCGTGGGGCTTGATTAGCCGTGCGCTCAATTGCACGGGGTTCTTTGGGCTTGATGCGAAGAAGAGTTGAGTTGTGTTGAGTGCCCCGCTTGGTGGGAGGCATTCCATCTGGCGGGTTATTCTTACGTGTACGGCCAAATTGGTGCACCCCTGCAGGGATAAATCTTCTCGAGAAGCCGTGTTTTCCGCGGTTATGGATGACTTGGTGAAAGTACTGGCTAACAAGTACTCAGAACAACTTACACCTAACTAATGATAACTTGACTAGTAATAGCCTTATTGACACAATAACTTGACCCATCATTAATCCAACTGTGTGAGTTATGCTCGGATTGCTTCTTTGGATAAGGGGCGAGATCCAGGATGGGTTTGTTTGGAGTTAGTAATAGTTGGTTACGATACGCTATCTTATCTCCTTTCTGTTAGCCGGAAGTTGTAGTATGTTTGTGTAGTTGGTTAGTGCAGCCAGCTGCCGCATCTTTGGTATCAGCCTTTCTTCCGTTGAACCCAAAGCATCTGTGCTTGATGTTGTGGGGTACATTTTGGTGAACTGTGAGTCTTGCTTGCCAGTACGTTGTTGTGCTGACCCCTTTGGGGCTGTGGTTTCCGCAGACTACGCTTACGAGGATCCCCGTGATGGCTACTACGTGGAGTTTGACGAGGTTGCTGACGAGTAGATAGCGGACCCGGGCAGGATCCGAGACATCGTGGATGGGCTCCGTCTTTTCGTTCCCGGCCTCTTAGGCCTATTTGGATTAGTCTGTACTCAGACATTTTGAATGCTTCCGCTGTGATGTAATGATGAGATGTTGGGACATGTGTCCTCTGGATGATTGTATTTGCTATCTCTGCTCTAGTGAGAGCTATTTGCAACTTATTTCTATTTATTTGTGTCTTAGAGATCTGTTGTGCTATCATTTTGTTAAACGCCGTTGACGTACCATGTGTGTATGGTATGAAGTACGTCAACGGTAGTATCCTGATTTCTATGGGATGGTTTACGTAGACGATGAACAGTAGGGGTTGGTTGTCACACATACGTGTGTTGGCCTACTCGTAAGAGATGCGGGTGCCGGTAAGCCCCGTAATCCAATCAACTACTGTTCAACGGAACTGCGAGTATCCTCTAGAAGTCCGGGTGCGACAAATGGTATCAGAGCCTGTCTGCCTGTATGATCCCTTTTACTGGTCGCAGTTGAGTCTAGAAACTATTTTGTAGCTATATAGGAAAAATGAAACGTGAGAGTAGGAATTCTGCCATTTTATTTCTTTCCCCACCCACCCTCCCTTTTCTGGTAAGGAAGTGCAACGTTGTTTTCTCTTCTCACCTAAACTTTCAAGTTAGGTTTTCACGAATCCTGGTTTTTCTGGGATAGTTATATCTACTAGACCATAGGAATGGAGGTGGTTGTGACATGATTTATCATGTTGCCTACTCACGATTGAGAACGGAGGCGTGTAAGCCCCGGAAGCAAATCCTCTATTCCTTAAGCAGTAGATATTGATCCTTTAGAAGCCCGGATGGGTTTTCCGTAGTACCTCAGGAGTTTTGGTCTCGTGTTTCCCGAATGTTGCTTCGTTATCCTGGTCTTCTCAACATCCTTTTCGTCCGTTGAAACCTTGTTGTTGCTTTCCACTTCAGTTCTTCTACCGACGTCTAATCAAAACTTCCCCAATCATCTGTAGATGGATCTCAGGTTCTACCCGCAGGTGGTCCGTATGACTCGTTGCGAGAGCACTGCCGGTTATCCGGAGATGCTGAGAGACATGGTCACTAATCTGGGGTTCCGTTGGGCACTAGAGTACCAGGTCTACGAGCAGCAGCGAGAGTTTGACCAGACCTACTACCAGGCTATCGTCTACATTCTGTCAGATGATGGCATGAGCGTAGTCCACCGCTACGAGGCAGTAGATTCCACAGTGGATATGGCCGTGCAGCAGGCAGCTTATGTGAGTCTCACCGTCCTTCGTGCGGATTACTGGGGATTTGACGATTCTATCTATCGCCATATCCCCCGTGGTTACATCACTTCGGAGGGAGCTCACTTCACTCTCTACGATAACTTGGATGTTTACGAGCATGATAACTCCAGGCTGCACACCACCGCTCAGTTTGTGAGGCACAGTGACGCAGTTGCCCGCACACTTTCTCAGGAGTTGGCTTCAGTCAGAGAGCAGCTCTACCTCGCGTTGACTCGTCTGGCGACGTACACCACAGACTTTGTTGGAGACGAGCGCTTGGCACGTTTCGAGCAGCCAGTTGGTCGTCCTTTGCTAGATGCTGGAGGTTACGAGCCGATCAGAGGTCCACTCCTCAATCTTGGTGCTAGTTACACTGGGATTCCCCGCTTTGGAGCGCAGGGAGCCGATGCTATGTACTTCACCACACCGAGAGTCGGGCTCAGACCACGTCAGATCTACGTGGATCGTCGTTCTACATACTTTCGTGGGCGTCCTCCTCACCGTACCTCTCGCCGTACTACTCACCGCCGTCCTGCGTGATGAGCATGGGAGTACCGATGTATCCATTCTTAGCTATGTTTAGTTCTCCTTTGGCATTCGAACCATTTATGGTGTGTTGGATATTCTGATGTATTTGAACATGTGATGATGTACCTGTTGGTTATCTATTCATGCGTCGGAATAATCTCTCTTTCGGTTACAAAGTCTATCCTTTTCTGTTGTTGTGCTAAAATGCATTTCCATTCAGGATGCCGCCAACAAGGAACACCCCGCCTGAGCCACCGCCAATCACGGAGCTGTTGACTCAGATGACGCAAGTCATGACGCAGATGGCCCAGTTCCAGACTAATCAGCACAACAACCAGACCGCTCCACGAGTCAGTATCAAGGAGTTTCTGAGTCTGGGCCCGAGAGCTTTCGTGACAACACGCGAGCCTCTGGATGCTGATGACTAGATCCGTGAGATAGCCAAGGCTCTGGACATTGCTCACGTTGCTGAGGAAGACAAGGTCAAGTATGCCTCCTATCTGCTGAAGGGTCAGGCAACTACTTGGTGGGAAAACTACCAGACCATGAGAGCTGGCTATCCAATCACCTGGGGTTGTTTCAGGGAGGCCTTCCTGAAGCACCACATTCCAGATGGTCTCATGGAAAGGATGCGTGAAGAGTTTTTCTCTCTCAAGCAAGGCAAGCTGGACGTCATCGGCTATTAGAGTGAGTTCAATCGCCTCGCTCGATACGCTGGAGACGAGGTGTCCACTGAAGCTAAGAAGATGGCAAGGTTCCGCAGAGGTTTTAACCCGGAGCTCAAGTACGCCCTCACCAACATCAAGACTAAAGACTTCGAGGAGCTCGTTAACACCGCGCTCAATGAAGAAAATGGGCGCAAGGCGTTCGAGGAATCTCGCAAGCACTCGCGTGAGGGTGGTTCCTCCTCCAACATGACCACCCCTCCGCAGAAGCGCCGCATCTGGGTGCCAAATGGTGCTATCACTAGGGCTCCATATGCCCAAGCTTCCCCAGGCTTCGCTCCCCGCCCACCCAACCCAGCTCAGATGAATGATCCAAGGGGTTCGATGGGGCAGCCAAGGCCAGGTCCTCCTCGTGTCGTCACTTGCTTCAAGTGCAAGCAGACGGGGCACTACGCTGACAAGTGCACTCAGAGGCAGCTACCTCCACCACCACCTCGTCCCAACACCAACCAGGCAATGGTGCGTGCTCCCCAACAGGCCTGTCGGGAGGACCGCAAGGGTGAATCATGTAAAGATCGACAAAGCTGAGGAAGCTGCTGACGTCGTTCTCGGTTTATTCCCCGTAAACTTTATTCCAGCTAAAGTATTGTTTGATACCGGAGCATCACATTCTTTCGTGTCAAAGACTTTTGCCGCAACAAACAACTTAAGTGTGGTTCCACTAAGCAATCAAATCACCGTTCACTCTCCGGGATCTCAAATGTTGACTTCCAAGATAAGTAAGGATAATCAAATCCTAATTGGAGGCCACATATTCCTTGCTTCTCTCATGTTGCTGGGAAATTCTGACATTGATGTCATTCTTGGTATGGATTGGTTGAAGGCAAATAAAGCTAAAATTGACTGTGCTCAAAAGTCAATAACTCTGTTCCACCCTTCTGGCCAGATAGTCTATTCTCCAAATGAATAAAGTTCCATTCAGCTATACACCCTCGATGCAAAACCTCTAACTCTACTCGAAAATGTTCCGGTGGTTTGTGAATTCCCTGACGTCTTTCCAGAAGAGTTGCCAGGGATGCCTCCGGACAGAGCAGTTGAGTTCGTAATCGAGCTTGAACCAGGTACTTCTCCAATCTCTAAGCATCCATACAAGATAGCTCCTCCTGAACTGAAACTGTTAAAGGAGCAAATCGATATGTACATGGAAAAAGGTTACATTCAACCTAGTTCCTCGGCTTGGGGTTGCCCAACTTTGTTTGTTGCGAAGAAGGATCACACAAAGAGACTCGTGGTTGACTATCGTCCTCTCAACGAGAAAACCATCAAAAACAAGTATCCAATTCCTCGTATCGATGATCTTTTTGATCAACTTGCTGGAGCCTCAATATTCTCCAAGTTGGACTTGAGAATGGGTTACCATCAAATAAAGATCAGAAAGGAAGATATTCCAAAAACAGATTTCACCACTCGGTACGGTCTATATGAATACACCGTCATGTCCTTTGGTCTCACTAATGCACCGGCGACATTCTCTCGACTCATGAATTGGGTCTTCGATGAATACCTCGACAAGTTCGTTGTGGTATATCTTGACGACATTCTTGTCTACTCAAAATCCGAGGAAGAGCATGAAGAGCATCTTCGTCTGACTCTCATGAAACTTCGCGAGCATCGTCTATATGCCAAGTTCTCCAAATGTGAGTTCTGGATTCCAGAAGTTGCTTACCTTGGTCATATTATCTCTGCCAAGGGCATAGCCATTGATCCAGAAAAGGTTAAAGCAATTGTGGATTGGAAACCTCCTAAGACGGTGAAGCAAGTAAGAAGCTTTCTTGGCTTGGCTAGCTATTGCCATCGTTTCGTCCAAAACTTCTCCAAGATTGCCAAACCTCTCACTGATCTCACAAAGAAGGACAAGAAATTCGTTTGGTCTCCACAGTGTGATGAAAGTTTCAATCTTCTGAAGACTAAACTCACTTCTACACCAGTTCTGGTTGGCCCAGATACTACCAAACATTTCCAGATATTCTGTGATGCATCTCTCCAAGGTCTAGGTGCAGTTCTTATGCAAGAACGTCAAGTTGTGGCTTATGCTTCACGTCAGTTGAACGCACATCAGCTCAATTATCCCACACATGATCTTGAACTTGCAGCAGTTGTGTTTGCCCTCAAGAAATGGAGGCAATACTTGTTGGGTAATCGCACTGAAATCTTTTCCGATCATAAGAGTCTGAAATACATCTTCACTCAACCAGATCTAAACCTCAGGCAAAGGAGATGGATTGAAAAGATTAAAGACTTTGATCTTACCATTTCTTACACTCCAGGCAAGGCTAATGTCATGGCCGATGCTCTCAGTCGCAAGTCGTATTGCAATAATCTCATGATCATGGAAAGCCAACCTCCTCTTCATGAAGAATTCCAGAAGCTCAACCTTGGTCTTGTTCCTCAAGGTTATCTTGCAAGCTTGACAGCCAGTCCAACTCTCGAGGACAAGATTCGTTCTGAACAACTTCGTGATGCTGAAATCAAGAAGATGGTAGAACACATCCAAGAAGGCAAGGAGAAATTTAAGTCCTTCTCAATTGATGACAAGGGAACTGTGTTCTTCGAAGGACGCATTGCAGTTCCTCAAGTTCAAAGTCTCAAAGATGTCATTCTCAAGGAGGCTCATGAAACTCCTCTCTCCATACACCCTGGAAGTACAAAGATGTACCAGGATCTTAAGACGCTGTATTGGTGGCCTGGCATGAAACGTGAAATTGCTCAATACGTTTCTGAATGCGACGTTTGTCAACGTGTTAAGGCAGTTCATCAGAAAACAGCCGGTCTTCTCCAACCTCTGAAAATGCCTGAGTGGAAGTGGGACATGATTGAAATGGACTTCGTCACTGGTTTTCCAAAGTCCAAGAGGGGCAACGATGAAATCTTCGTTGTCATTGATCGTCTCACTAAGGTAGCTCACTTCTTTGCTGTCAAAGAAACAATCTCAGCTAGCCAATTAGCAGAGCTCTACACAGCAAAGATTGTTCCTCTTCATGGTGTTCCATTGGAAATTAGCTCAGACCGTGGAAGCATATTCACTTCTCATTTCAGGAAAAGCTTTCAAGAAGCGTTGGGCACCAAACTTCTGTTCAGCACAGCTTATCACCCTCAGTCTCAGGGGCAAGTCGAAAGAGTCAATCGGATTCTCGAGGATATGCTCAGAGCGTGTGGTATCTCCTTTGGCATGAAATGGGAGGAATGTCTTCCATATGCTGAATTCTCCTACAACAACAGCTTCCAGGCAAGCCTAGGCATGGCACCATTTGAAGCTCTCTATGGCCGCAGATGCAGGAGTCCAATCAATTGGTCTGGAGCTAGTGAACGTTCACTCTTAGGCCCTGACATTGTTAAGGAAGCCGAAGAGAAAGTTCGCATCATTCGTGACAATCTCAAGATTGCTCAGTCTCGTCAGAAAAGCTACTATGACAGCAAGCACAGGGATATGATCTATGCACCTGGTGACAAGGCATATCTCCGTGTAACTCCCCTCAGAGGCATTCATCGTTTTGGTGTGAAAGGAAAGCTTGCACCAAGATACATTGGTCCTTTCAACATTCTCTCAAGGCGTGCGGAAAATGCCTATCGTCTTGAACTTCCAGAAAAACTATCCAAGGTGCACGATGTGTTTCACGTGTCACAGCTCAAGAGGTGTTTCAAAGATCCAGATCGTGCAGTTGATCATGATTCCATTGAACTGCAAGAAGATCTATCTTATGAGGAGCACCCTGTTCGTATTCTCGATGAGACCGAGCGTAAGACTCGCAACAAGAGCACCAAGTTCTTGAAAGTGCAGTGGTCCCATCATTCCGATAAAGAGGCAACGTGGGAGACCGAAGAGGATCTTCGCAAGAAGTATCCGGACCTTTTCTCTTCTCAATAGGAATCTCGGGGCGCGATTCCTTCAAGGGGGGCCATTTTGTAACATCCCAAGTATGAAAATTACCTTTAGAATGTTTCTTTCTTGTTTTATTAATGTTTTGCATCATGTCATCATACCCATTACTTTTGTTTGCATTTGTTTTGCATCTGTTTTCAATTGTTTTCTATTTCAAATTCAAACCAATTTCTAAATAAAATTGTTCATACTTGTTATGTTACAATTTTCCAAGTAAAAAGTTCAAATAAAACATTCATTGTTTCCATTAAACCATAAGGTTCAAACTATTTAAAATTACGGCTTTTAATAATTCACTTAATTCAAATGTTATTCAAATTCAATTACAAACAGCAACCACTTTTGAAATTATGAAAATTACAAAACAATTCTTTCACTTGTTTCCAATTAAACTTGAATTTAAAAACTTATTTGCTTAAGTTCAATTATTTCAATTAATATTAATTTCCATTCAAATTTCAAACAAATTGCAAACAGCACTTAAATTCAAATCATTTGGAAAAACCAAAAGTTGCACTTTGTGCTGTTACAATAAATAAGCAATATAAAAATTTATCCCTAAATTTTCCTAAACCAAAACCCTATCCTTTTCTCCTTTTTTCTTTTCAGCAAAAAAAAAGAAACAAAATCAAAAAATTTAAAAAAAAAGAAAACGGCTGGGGAAAGCAGACTGGGCCAAGCCCAGCCCACAACCACAGCACACCCACGCGCGCAGCGGCCCGCTGGCCCTTCTTCTTTCTCCGTACGGCTGGCGTCAGCAGACGCCAGCGCGCACGCAGCAGGGGAGCTCCACCTGCTCCCTACCTTTCCCCTCGCCTATATCTACCCACCTCGGCCACCAAACCCTAGCCCTATGTCCCTGCTCCTCCCTGCCGCCGCCAGCCATCATCTCCCTTCCTTCCTCCTCTCCAATTTCTGCCGGCGTTTCGGGGGGTGGAAGAACTGCAGGGGGCTCGCCGTCGACAGGCTGCCATGGAGGACCTCCGTCCACGCTAGGGACACGTACGCCACCGCCAGAATGTCTACTTCCTCTACAGCAGCAGCAGGACCCAGGAGCCTTTTATCGACGACGACGAGCTCGACGCTGCCGCAGCTTTTCTGAAGAACTCCACCGCGCCGTCGACCACGTCCACCTCGCGTCTCTCTCTCGCCTCCGACAGCCTCCCGGTGAGCCACCGCAGCGCCCCGTGCCTCTCTACAGCTTTCTCGTTTCCTGTACGCGCGCGCCCGTGTCTGAATTCCCGGCAGCTGTCGCCGCCGTGCCGCCATGGTTGCGATCGAGGTCGTTTCCGTGCAAGCTTAGGCCATCCAAGCACACGAGCATGCTCACCTATCTACTGGACGCACACGCACCTGTCCAGCGCCGCCAGATCCTGGTCACCGCCCCGGCAGCACCACCGTATCCCTCCGCCGCTGTCAGGTTCAGTCGAAAGACTGAACTTTTCTTCAGTTTCGTCAGAGAACGAAACTGAACCATATCCTTTCGCGTTCGCTTCCCTGTCAACGAACGCATCCGCACCGTAGTGGTGGGATCCAACGGTGCGCATCAGCGCGTCGCGGGTTCGATCCCCCCGCGCGCAGATTAAACCACACATTTTTGCTCCACTGCCACGCGGGCCTGCTAGCCCCACCTGCCATAGGCAGTGGTGGCCACGTAGGTCCACACCCGCGCGCCACGCAAGCACAGCTGGGCACTGGCCCACTGCCAGTGACCCAGGGTGGCTCTGTGCGTGTAGAAATTGTTCCCAGGGGCTGTTCTGTGATTCCTTTTTCGCAGTTAAGCCCCTGGACCAAATCTGTATAGTTTTAAAAATCACATTTTAACCCCCAGATTTAAAATGTGAATAACTTATGAATTACAACTTCAAATAATACAAATAAAATATGTATTCTGCCCCAAATTTAATACTCTATCTGATTACATCATTTGTTTTCTGTTTTGCACATTTCAAATTGTTTCAAATTTTAAATTCAAACAAACCATTTCAAATTTGATTAAATGCATAACTAATTTAAACTTAATTCAAATAACACAAATAAAATATGTTTTCCATGCCAATTTGAACCACCTTTTCAAATATAAATTTTGTTTCATGTTTTGAATAATTAAAATGGGTTAAATATTTTAAACCTTGTTTAAATCATTTAAATTTGCTAAATTCATAACTTGCTCAAATTAAATTAATTTTGAACATGTAAAATATGTTTTCAAACTAGAAAAGTATAAACTTTTCAAACATGAATTTGGTTTAATGTTTTGAACAAATAAAAATTCAAATAAATTCATACTTGAATTTAAATCATTTAAATCTTGTTTAAACTTGTTTAATTCCCAATTAATTCATTCTAAATACTTTTCAACAAGTGAAACATGTAATCCACCCAAAATTTTATGTTATTTTCATATATGAACTTTGTTATCTATTTTGAACAATTTAAATTGGTGAAAACAACAAATGCTTGTGTAACACCTTTAAGGAACCAAAATTCCATAACTTAATAAATAAAATTCCAAACTTGGTAAACCTTATTTTAAATTGTTCCTATTGTTGTTTTCTTTTTGTTTTCTTCATCCGTGCATCATGCTAATCCACTTTCACCTATTGGTTAGTTGTAAAACAATTATTTCAACCATAATTCATGGGCTTTCCATATGCAATCCAAATTGCATATGGGTCCATTTAAACATGTTATCTTGTCAACTAGTTTAGTTTTATGCATCAATTAAATGGGCATGCATCATCCCATGATTGTGCACTATGCCATGTTATTGATTGTTTGTCTCTCTGCGTTGTTTGTTTGCTTCTTCTCGGATAGACGACGACGTTGAGACAGACGATACTTACGACACCCCTTCTGAGGATCTAGCTCAGTACCAGGCTGCTGAGTTTGCATGCAAGTATTCACTCACATGAACCATTGTGTTCCTTTCCACATTGGATACCGATACTTTCCGTTGTCTATTTATGCTAGCCATATGAATCGTTGCTTCTGTTTGATCCTATCACATGTTATCCTGTAACCCTGATATAGCCTTACCTCCACACCTATAACCCCTTTGCTTGTTGCCCGTGTCTTACTAGCATGCTTAGGGTTGTTTCTTCTCGAGTCTGTTACCCGTTACTTTCTGTTACTATATCATTTATGGTCTGGGGCTCGATGTTTAAACAATCAATCATGCTAATGTTATGGTTAATAATAATTCGATGATAAGGCACCGGCAGGAGGCCCGGCGTGGTTTTGAGGCCTGCTAGTGTCGACCCTAATTAGGAAAAGGGTCTTGTCTACTGATCCATGATGAGCGCACTAACCGCATGTGGGAAGCGTGTATGGGCGCCCCCTCAATTTGATTCGATTCGCATCTCGTCCAAATCGCCTCATTTAGTTCAGGTTTTCCATTTGCCGCATGCATGTTTTTGCGAGCCCAGGCCAGGGTGGAACTTTTGTAGTCGGCATTTAGGGAGACACGTTCTTAGAGTGCTATGAGGGTCCCCTTTTCTTCGTGGGGCTTGATTAGCCGTGCGCTCAATTGCACGGGGTTCTTTGGGCTTGATGCGAATAAGAGTTGAGTTGTGTTGAGTGCCCCGCTTGGTGGGAGGCATTCCATCTGGCGGGTTATTCTTACGTGTACGACCAAATTGGTGCACCCCTGCAGGGATAAATCTTCTCGAGAAGCCGTGTTTTCCGCGGTTATGGATGACTTGGTGAAAGTACTGGCTAACAAGTACTCAGAACAACTTACACCTAACTAATGATAACTTGACTAGTAATAGCCTTATTGACACAATAACTTGACCCATCATTAATCCAACTGTGTGAGTTATCCTCGGATTGCTTCTTTGGATAAGGGGCAAGATCCAGGATGGGTTTGTTTGGAGTTAGTAATAGTTGGTTACGATACGCTATCTTATCTCCTTTCTGTTAGCCGGAAGTTGTAGTATGTTTCTGTAGTTGGTTAGTGCAGCCAGCTGCCGCATCTTTGGTATCAGCCTTTCTTCCGTTGAACCCAAAGCATCTGTGCTTGATGTTGTGGGGTACATTTTGGTGAACTGTGAGTCTTGCTTGCCAGTACGTTGTTGTACTGACCCCTTTGGGGCTGTGGTTTCCACAGACTACGCTTACGAGGATCCCCGTGATGGCTACTACGTGGAGTTTGACGAGGTTGCTGACGAGTAGATAGCGGACCCGGGCAGGATCCGAGACATCGTGGATGGGCTCCGTATTTTCGTTCCCGGCCTCTTAGGCCTATTTGGATTTGTCTGTACTCAGACCTTTTGAATGCTTCCGCTGTGATGTAATGATGAGATGTTGGGACATGTGTCCTCTGGATGATTGTATTTTCTATCTCTGCTCTAGTGAGAGCTATTTGCAACTTATTTCTATTTATTTGTGTCTTAGAGATCTGTTGTGCTATCATTTTGTTAAACGCCGTTGACGTACCATGTGTGTATGGTATGAAGTACGTCAATGGTAGTATCCTGATTTCTATGGGATGGTTTACGTAGACGATGAACAGTAGGGGTTGGTTGTCACACATACGTGTGTTGGCCTACTCGTAAGAGATGCGGGTGCCGGTAAGCCCCGTAATCCAATCAACTACTGTTCAACGGAACTGCGAGTATCCTCTAGAAGTCCGGGTGCGAAAAACAGGGACGAAGCGTCCCGAGCTGGATCCCATCTCCCGAAAGGTGGACTTAAACCCCACGATCGGGAAGAAAAATACCGGAATGACGGTAAAACAATGCAACCTCCGAGAAACCCAGCTGAGAAAGCTGGAAGATATGACATACCTCACAGACGTGAGAGATCCCGGACACCTCCTAAGGATATAGAAAGGCACAGGAGCAGAACTCCGCCTAATCCAAAAGGGCGTGATCACGAAAGAGATAGAAACAATCCCCGAAAAGCGCGTTCGCGCAACAATGGAAAAGAAAGGAGTAGATCCCCTTTTGTCCATTCAGCCGGAAGATATTCTGCACACATTGATAGAGCAGAAAAGGATGATTTATACTTTGGACCTAAGTGTTTCACTGACAGAATCCGAAGGATAACCCTGCACTCTGGCTTTGCCAAGGTTGGTCCAACGTATCAAAAATATACCGGCAGCACAAACCCGGACACCTGGCTCTTAGACTACTATACAGCCGTCCAGATCAACAATGGGACAGACCTGGAAGCTGTCAAGTTTTCTTCCCCTAATGTTACTGGATGGAGCCAGAGATTGGATCAATGGATTACCATCAAGAACTGTCGACAGCTGGGATGATATGGCTAGAGTATTCACTCAGCATTTCCGGGGAACGTACAAACGCCCGATGTAACATCCCAAGTATGAAAACACCCCTAGAATGTTTGATTCTTGTTTAATTATTGTTTTGCATCATGGCATCTTAATCATTGCATTTGTTTTCCTTTTGTTTGCATCTGTTTTTCTTTGTTTTCACAATTGAAATTCAAACAATATTCAAACCTTTGTTTCATACTTGTTATGTTACAACTTTCCAAATAAAAGGTTCAAATAAAACTTCCTTTTGTTTCCATGAAAAATAAAAAGCTCAACTATTAATTTGTTCTTTAATAATCCACTTAATGCAATTTGCATTCAAATTCAAATAAGTTTCCAAACAGCACCCAATTTGAAATTATGAAAATTACAAAATAATTCATTCACTTGCTTCCAAGAAACTTGAATTTTAAATTAATGGTATCATGTCAATTATTTTCAATTAATATTAATCTCATTCAAATTTTAAACAAATTTCAAACAGCACCTAAATTCAAATCTTTTTGAACAAACAAAAGTGCACTTTGTGCTGTTAACATAAATAAGTAATATAAAAATTTTGCCCTAATTTTCTAAACCCCAAAACCTTGTCTATTTCTCCCAAATTCTATTCAGCAAAAAAAAAGCAAACAGAACAAAAAAGAAAAAATAGAAAGAGAGGGGAGGGCAGGCAGTGGGCAGGCCCAGCCCACCCAAACCAGCCCACTGCCACTTACCGTTTCGCCATCGTCTTCTTCCCGTACGGCAGGGAATCGGGGCTATCCACGTCGACGCCGTCGCGCAGCGACGGCCGGGAGCAGCCCCTAGCCCCTATAAAACCTAGCCTAGCTAGCCCGAGCGCAGCCCTAGCCACCTACCTCCTTCTCCCTCGCAGAGCGCCGCCATTTTTTCCCCTCTCTCTGCCACTTTCCCTCCTGTTCTGAACCTCACCGGCGCCACCCTCTCTGAACCCATGGCGCTCGTCGCCGTTGCCGTGCTCCTCCACCCTAGCTGACCCCGGGAATCAGCTCCCCGTAGCATCCTCGACCTTCTCGACACCTGCACGACGCCCGGGAACCTCTGCTTCCACGCCGCCGTCCGCGCAGCTGTCGCCACCGTCGTCCACCTCGCCGTCGATCACCACCCTCCGTTCCCTCAAAGTGAGCACGCCTCTCACCTCCCTCTTTTCCCCTCTCTGCATCGAGTGCACACACAGCAGCACACGTACTCATCCACGCACACCACAGCAGCGAGCCAGCACGACAGCAGCCGCGGTGATCGCCGCCGGCCACCGCTCCGTTTTGTCAAAGTTCAGAAAACGTTCTTCAGTTAAAATTTCAATTTCGTAACTGAACTATATCCTATCTGCGTAGCATATACTGACAACGAGCGAAACGCACCGCAGTGGTTGCACGCTGCGCACGCGAGCGCAAGGGCGCAGGTTCGAGCCCTGCCCCGCGCGATTAAAACCAATCTTTTGCGCGAGCAGCTGACAGGCAGGCCCCACCTGCCAGTGGCCTGTGCTGCCACGCGTGCACACACGCGGGCCACAGTGCCCTGGGCCCCCTCGTCAGTGGCTAGGGCTAGCCACTGCGAGGTAGAAAACATTTTCAGCCTTTTCTTTTTTCAGTTTAAGTCCTTTTGCAATTACAGATTGGTCCCTGTAACTAAAATGCTAATAACTTTTATTTTATAAATCCAAATAATAAAAATAAAATATGTTTGTTGAACCAAATTTAATTCTCTACCTAGTTAAACCATTTGTATTCTGTTTTGAATAATTCAAATGCATTCAAATTTCAAATTCAAACCACTCCTTTTAAATTTGATTAATTGCATAACTAATTCATACTTAATTCAAATAACACAAATAAAATATGTTTTCCATGCTATTTTAAACCACCTTTTCAAATATAAATTTTGTTTCATTGTTTGAATAATTAAAATTGCTTAAATAATTTAAACCTTGTTTAAATCATTTAAAATTTGCTAAATTCCTAACTTGCTCAAATTAAATTATTTTTGAACTTATAAAATATGTTTTCAAACCAGAAAAACATAAGCTTTTCAAATATGAATTTGAATTAATGTTTTGAACAAATACAAATTCAAATAAATTCATACTTGAATTAAATTCATTTAAACCTTGTTTAAACTTGTTTAATTCATAATTAAATCATTGTAATTCCTTTTTCAATAATTGAAACATGTAATCCACCTATAATTTTGTGTTCTTTTCAAATATGAACTTTTTTATCTGTTTTGAACAATTTAACTAGATGTAAATAACAAATGCTTGTGTGACCCCCTTAAGTAACCAAAATTCCAAAACTTAATAAACAAATTTCCCAACTTGGTACACCTTATTCCAAATTGTTTCTAAGTTTGTTTTCTTTTTGTTTTCATCATCCATGCATCATGCTAATCCACTTTCACATGTTGCCTAGTTGTAAAACAATTATTTCAACCTAAATTCATGGGATTTCCATATGCAACCCAAATTGCATAGGGGTCCATTTAATTATGTTATGTTACCATGTCAACTAGTTTATTTCTGATGCATCCCTTAAATTGACATGCATCATCCCATGATTGTGCACTATGCCATGTTATTGATTGTTTATCTCTCTGCGATGTTTGTTTGCTTCTTCTCGAATAGACGACGACGTTGAGACAGACGATACTTACGACACCCCTTCTGAGGATCTAGCTCAGTACCAGGCTGCTGAGTTTGCAGGCAAGTATTCACTCACATGAACAACTGTGTTCCTTTCAACCTTGGTTACCGATACTTTCCGTTGTCTTTTCTGCTAGCCATATGTATCGTTGGTTCTGTTACGAACCTATTACATGTATCCTTTAACCCTGATATTGCCTCACCTCCACTCCTATAACCCCGTTGTTTGAGCCCGTGTCTTACTAGCATGCTTAGGGTTGTTTCTGCTCGAGTCTGTTACCCGTTACTTTCTGTTACTATTCTATTATATCTGGGGCTCGATGTTTAAACAATAATCATGCTACTGCTATGGGTAATAATAATTTGATGATAAGGCACCGGCAGGAGGCCCGGCGTGGTTTTGAGGCCTGCTAGTGTCGACCCTAATTAGGAAAAGGGTCTTGTCTACTGATCCATGATGAGCGCACTATCCGCATGTGGGAAGCGTGTATGGGCGCCCCCCTCAATTTGACTCGATTCGCATCTCGTCCAAATCGCCACACTTAGTTCGGGCTTTCTATTTGATGCATGCATATGCAGGTACGAACCCGAGGCCAGGATGGAATTTTTGTAGTCGGTATTTAGGGCGGCGTGGTCTTAGAGTGCTATGAGGGTCCCCTTTTCTTCGTGGGGCTCGATTAGCCGCGCACACACATCACGTGGTTCTTTGGGCTTGATGCAAAGAAGAGTTGACTTGTGTTGAGTGCCTCGCTTGGTGGGTTTGATTCCCGTCTGGCGGGATATTCTTACGTGTACGGCCAAATTGGTGCACCCCTGCAGGGAATCAAACCCACCAAGCGAGGCACTCAACACAACTCAACTCTTCTTCGCATCAAGCCCAAAGCACCACGTGCTGTGCGTGCGCGGCTAATCGAGCCCCACGAAGAAAAGGGGACCCTCATAGCACTCTAAGACCACGCCGCCCTAAATGCCGACTACAAAAGTTCCACCCTGGCCTCGGGTTCGTACCTGCATATGAGTGCATCAAATGGAAAGCCCGAACTAGGTGTGGCGATTTGGACGAGATGCCAATCGAATAAAATTGAGGGGGGGCGCCCATACACGCTTCCCACATGCGGATAGTGCGCTCATCATGGATCAGTAGACAAGACCCTTTTCCTAATTAGGGTCGACACTAGCAGGCCTCAAAACCATGCCAGGCCTCCTGCCGGTGCCTTATCAACAAATTATTATTACCCATAACAGTAGCATGATTATTGTTTAAACATCGAGCCCCAGACATAACAGATATAAAGTAACTGAAAGTACCTGATAGCAGACTCGAGCAAAAACAACCCTAAGCATGCTAGTAAGACACGGGCTCAAACAACGGGGTTATAGGAGTGGAGGTGAGGCAATATCAGGGTTAAAGGATACATGTAATAGGTTCGGAGAACAAGCAACGATACATAGGGCTAGCATAAATAGACAACGGAAAGTATCGGTAACCAATGTTGAAAGGAACACAGTGGTTCATGTGAGTGATAACTTGCCTGCAAACTCAGCAGCCTGGTACTGAGCTAGATCCTCAGAAGGGGTGCTGTAAGTATCGTCTGTCTCAACGTCGTCGTCTATTCGAGAAGAAGCAAACAAACAACGCAAGGAGACAAACAATCAATAACATGGCATAGTGCACAATCATGGGATGATGCATGTCAAGTTAATGGATGCATCAAAATAAACTAGTTGACATGGTAACACAATTTAAAATGGACCCATATGCAATTTGATTGCATATGGAAAGGGTCCATGAGTTAAGGTGGAAACAAATGATCTACAATTAATTACCATGTGAAAGTTGATTAGCATGATGCATGCATGATGAAAACATTAAGAGAACAACAATAGATGCAAGTAGGAATGAAATTTGACAAGTTTGGAAATTGGTTTATTAAGTTAAGAATTTTTGGTTTCTTAAAGGTGTCACACAAGCATTTGTTGTTTTCATCAAGTTAAATTGTTCAAAACATATAACAAAGTTCATAATTGAAAAGAACGCAAAATTTTAGGTGGATTACATGTTTCAAATATAGAAAAAGGAATTAGGATGAATTTATTATGAATTAAACAAGATTAAACAAGTTTTAAATGAATTTAAAACAAGTTTGAATATTATTTGAATTTTATTTGTTCAAAATATTAAACCAAATTCATATTTGAAAAGGTTATGTTTTTCTGGTTTGAAAACATATTTTACAAGTTCAAAAATAATTTATTTTGAGCAAGTTATGATTTTAGCAAATTTAAATGATTTAAACAAGGTTTAAATTATTTAAGCAATTTTAATTATTCAAACCATGAAACAAAATTTATATTTGAAGATATGGTTCAAAATAGCATGGAAAACATATTTTATTTATGTTATTTGGATTAAGTTTGAATTAGTTATGCAATTAATCAAATTTTAAATGAATTGTTTGAATTTGAAATTTGAGTGTATTTGAATTATTCAAAACAGAAAACAAATGTTATAAACAGGTAGAGAATTAAATTTGGTTCAACAAACATATTTTGTTTTTATTATTTGGATTTATAATTTAAAAGTTATTAGGGTTTTAGTGGCAGGGACCAAACTGTAAAGAATTGGACTTGTTTTGAAAAAAAAAGGAAAAGGTGAAAACAGTTTTTACACCGGGCAGTGACCTAGCCTGGGTCACTGCCAGTGGGCCCTGGGCACTGTGGCCCGCGTGGATGCACGCGTGGCCACACAGGCCGCTGACAGGTGGGGCACGGGCGCTTGCGTGGCAAAGCAAAAAGGCCGGATTAATTTCGCGCCGCGGGGGCTCGAACCCCCGACCTGGGCGCGCGAGGGAGCAGTGCTACCACTGCGGTGTGCGTTCGTTTCTGTCAGATAGGGGTGCGCGGTGAGGATATCGTTCCATGTTTTCGTTAACTGAACTTTGCAGTTCAGAAACTGCACTACCTGACGGCGACATGGACAGCAAGGGGCATACCGGCGGCGAGCTGCTGCTCGTGTGCGTACTGGTGTGCGTGTGTGCTGCTGGGGTGCGAGCTCGTGTGCGTGATGACACGAGGGCAGAGAGGAGGAAGGAAGGGCACGGTGGCGCTCACCTCCGTTGCAGGGGATGCAGCGGGTCGAGGAAGACGGCCGGCGACGAGCTGCGAGGACGGCGGCGTGGCTACGGGCCCCCTCGGGCTCCACGGGGGTGTCGAAGACGTAGGTGGCACCGGGGGCGTCCCGTTCCCGTGGCTAGCTCGCGTCGATAGCCATCGGAGGCGGTGATCGCCGGAGGGATTCAGAGGTGGGGGCTCGGTTGCGGTGGCAGAGAGGGAATTGCGCCGGGGAGAGAGAGGGAAACGGCGGCGGTGCGAGGGGGAGAAGGTGGTAGGGGTCTAGGGCTGCATCGGGGGCTCGGGTAGGGTTCTTATAGGGGTCTAGGGGCGAGGCTGGCCGTCGGCGCGTTACTGCCGGCGACGTGGCATCGCCCGATGGCCTGCCGTACTGCGGGAAGAAGAAGGGCGAAACGGTAAGTGACCGTGGGCTGGGTTGGTGGGCTGGTGGGCGCAGCCCACCTGGCTGGCCTGCCCACCAAGCGTTTTCTTTTCTTATTTGTTTCTCTTTTTTTTTGCAGAAATAGAATAGGAAGAATTTGGTGAGTTTTGGGTTTAGAAAAATTAGGCAAAAAAATTTATATTACTTATTAATGTTATCAGCACAAAGTGCACTTTTGTTTGTTCAAAAAGATTTGAATTTAGGTGCTGTTTGAAATTTGATTCAAATTTGGGTGAAATTGATTATTAAATGACATATTGAAAACAAGGTTTAAATAGGGTGAATCCTAAAGTTTAAATGGAACAAAAAGATTAGAAATGTTTTGGTAATTTTCATAATTTCAAATTGGGTGCTGTTTACAATTGAATTTGAAATAACATTTGAATTAAGTTTGGATTAATTGAATTATTAAAAGCCATAATTTTAATGGTTTGAACCTTATGGTTTAATGGAAACAAAATGGTTGTTTTGATTGAAATTTTTAGTTGGAAAAATTGTAACAGAGCAAGTATGAAACAAGCATTTGAATATTGTTTGAATTTCAATTATGAAAACAAAGAAAAACAGATGCAAACAAAAGGAAAACCAATGCAATGAGTATGATAACATGATGCAAAACTTTAATAAAACAAGAAACAACCATTCTAGGGGTGTTTTCATACTTGGGATGTTACAAAACGCCCCCCCTTGAAGGAATCGCGCCCCGAGATTCCTTACGGAGAAGAGAAAAGGTCCGGATACTTCTTGCGAAGATCCTCTTCGGTCTCCCACGTTGCCTCTTTATCGGAATGATGCGACCATTGCACTTTCAAGAACTTGGTGCTCTTGTTGCGAGTCTTACGCTCGGTCTCATCGAGAATACGAACAGGGTGCTCCTCATAAGAGAGATCATCTTGCAGTTCAATGGAATCATGATCAACTGCACGATCTGGATCTTTGAAACACTTCTTGAGTTGTGACACGTGAAACACATCATGCACCTTGGATAGTTTTTCTGGAAGTTCAAGACGATAGGCATTTTCTGCACGCCTTGAGAGAATGTTGAAAGGACCAATGTATCTTGGTGCAAGTTTTCCTTTCACACCAAAACGATGAGTGCCTCTGAGGGGAGTTACACGGAGATATGCCTTGTCACCAGGTGCATAGATCATATCCCTGTGCTTGCTGTCATAGTAGCTTTTCTGACGAGACTGAGCAATCTTGAGATTGTCACGAATGATGCGAACTTTCTCTTCGGCTTCCTTAACAATGTCAGGGCCTAAGAGTGAACGTTCACCAGCTCCAGACCAATTGATTGGACTCCTGCATCTGCGGCCATAGAGTGCTTCAAATGGTGCCATGCCTAGGCTTGCCTGGAAGCTGTTGTTGTAGGAGAATTCAGCATATGGAAGGCAATCCTCCCATTTCATGCCAAAGGAGAGACCACATGCTCTAAGCATATCTTCGAGAATCTGATTGACTCTTTCGACTTGCCCCTGAGACTGAGGGTGATAAGCTGTGCTGAACAGAAGTTTGGTGCCCAATGCTTCCTGAAAACTCTTCCAGAAATGAGAAGTGAATATACTTCCACGGTCTGAGCTTATTTCCAATGGAACACCATGAAGAGGAACAATCTTTGCTGTGTAGAGTTCTGCTAACTGGCTAGCTGAAATTGTTTCTTTGACAGCAAAGAAGTGAGCTACTTTAGTGAGACTATCAATAACAACGAAGATTGCATCGTTGCCCTTCTTGGACTTTGGAAAACCAGTGACGAAGTCCATTTCAATCATGTCCCACTTCCACTCAGGAATTTTCAGAGGTTGGAGAAGACCGGTTGTTTTCTGATGGAATGCCTTAACACGTTGACAAACGTCGCATTCAGAAACGTATTGAGCAATTTCACGTTTCATGCCAGGCCACCAATACAGCGTCTTATGATCCTGGTACATCTTTGTACTTCCAGGGTGGATGGAGAGAGGAGTTTCATGAGCCTCCTTGAGAATAACATCTTTGAGACTTTGAATCTTAGGAACTGCAATGCGTCCTTCGAAGAACACAGTTCCCTTGTCATCAATTGTGAAGGACTTGAATTTCTCCTTTCCTTCTTTGATGTGTTCTACCATCTTCTTGATTCCAGCATCACGAAGTTGTTCATAACGAATCTTGTCCTCGAGAGTTGGACTGGCTGTCAAGCTAGCAAGATAACCTTGAGGAATAAGACCAAGGTTCACCTTCTGGAATTCTTCATGAAGTGGAGGTTGGCTTTCCATGATCATGAAATTATTGCAATACGACTTGCGACTGAGAGCATCGGCCATAACATTAGCCTTGCCTGGAGTGTAAGAAATGGTGAGATCAAAGTCTTTAATATTTTCAATCCATCTCCTTTGCCTGAGGTTTACATCTGGTTGAATGAAGATGTATTTCAGACTCTTGTGATCGGAAAAGATTTCAGTGCGGTTACCCAACAAGTATTGCCTCCATTTCTTGAGGGCAAACACAACTGCTGCAAGTTCAAGATCATGTGTGGGATAGTTTTGCTTGTGTGCATTCAACTGACGTGAAGCATAAGCCACAACTTGACGCTCTTGCATAAGAACTGCACCTAGACCTTGGAGACATGCATCACAGAATATCTGGAAAGGTTTGGTAGTATCTGGGCCAACCAAAACTGGTGTAGAAGTGAGTTTAGTCTTCAGGAGATTGAAACTTTCATCACATTGTGGAGACCAAACGAACTTCTTGTCCTTCTTTGTGAGATCAGTGAGAGGTTTGGCAATCTTGGAGAAGTTTTGAACGAAACGACGGCAATAGCTAGCTAAGCCAAGAAAACTTCTGACTTGCTTCACCGTCTTAGGAGGTTTCCAATCAACAATTGCTTTAACCTTTTCTGGATCAATGGCTATGCCCTTGGCAGAGATGACATGACCAAGGTAAGCAACTTCTGGAATCCAGAACTCACATTTGGAGAACTTGGCATATAGACGATGCTCGCGAAGTTTCATGAGAGTGAGACGAAGATGTTCTCCATGCTCTTCCTCAGATTTGGAGTAGACAAGAATGTCATCAAGATATACCACAACGAACTTGTCGAGGTATTCATGGAAGACAGAATTCATGAGTCGAGAGAATGTCGCCGGTGCATTGGTGAGACCAAAGGACATGACGGTGTATTCATATAGACCGTAGCGAGTGGTGAAAGCTGTTTTTGGAATATCTTCCTTTCTGATCTTTATTTGATGGTAACCCATCCTCAAGTCCAACTTGGAGAATATTGAGGCTCCAGCAAGTTGATCAAAAAGATCATCGATACGAGGAATTGGATACTTGTTTTTGATGGTTTTCTCGTTAAGAGGACGATAGTCAACAACGAGTCTCTTTGTTTGATCCTTCTTCGCAACGAACAGAGTTGGGCAACCCCAAGCGGAGGAACTAGGTTGAATGTAACCTTTCTCCATGTACATATCGATTTGCTCCTTTAACAGTTTCAGTTCAGGAGGAGCTATCTTGTATGGATGCTTAGAGATTGGAGCAGTACCTGGTTCAAGCTCGATCACGAACTCAACTGCTCTGTCCGGAGGCATCCCTGGCAACTCTTCTGGAAAGACGTCAGGGAATTCACAAACCACCGGAACATTTTCGAGTAGAGGTAGAGGTTTAGCATCGAGAGTGTACAGCTGAACAGAACTTGATTCATTTGGAGAATAGACTATCTGGCCAGAAGGGTGGAACAGAGTTATCGACTTCTGAGCACAGTCAATCGTAGCTTTATTGGCCTTCAACCAATCCATGCCAAGAATGACATCAATGTCAGAATTGCCAAGCAGTATGAGAGAAGCAAGGAATATGTGGCCTCCAATTAGGATCTGATTTTCATGACTGATCTTGGAAGTTTGCATAGTTGCTCCAGGGGAGTTTACTACTAGCGGGGAACCCAAACCAACAAAGGGAGTTTAACTGCTGTCGCAAAGATCTTTGACACGAAAGAATGCGATGCTCCGGTATCAAACAACACTTTAGCTGGGTTAGAGTTTACGGGGAATGTACCGAGAACGACGTCAGCAGCTTCCTCAGCTTTGTCGATCTTGACGTGGTTCACCCTTGCGGTCCTCCCGACAGGCCTGTTGTTGGAGTTGAAGGCTTTAGCCGGGGGAGCACGCACCATTGCCTGGTTGGTGTTGGGGCGAGGTGGTGGTGGAGGTAGCTGCCTCTGAGTGCACTTGTCAGCGTAGTGCCTCGTCTGCTTGCACTTGTAGCAAGTGACGACACGAGGAGGATCTGGCCTTGGCTGCCCCATTGAAAACCTCTAACCTTGCATGTGAGGTGGGTTGGGTGGGCGGGGAGCAAAGCCTGGAGAAGTTTGGGCATATGGAGCCCTAGTGACAGCACTATTTGGCACCCAGATGCGGCGCTTCTGCGGAGGGGTGGTCATGTTGGAGGAGGAACCACCCTCACGCGAGTGCTTTCGAGACTCCTCGAACGCCTTGCGCCCATTTTCTTCACTGAGCGCGGTGTTAACGAGCTCCTCGAAGTCTTTGGTCTTGACGTTGGTGAGTGCGTACTTGAGCTCCGGGTTAAAACCTCTGCGGAACCTTGCCATCTTCTTGGCCTCAGTGGACACCTCATCTCCAGCGTATCGAGCGAGACGATTGAACTCATTCTGATAGCCGATGACATCCAGCTTGCCTTGCTTAAGAGAGCAAAACTCTTCACGCATACTTTCCATGAGACCATCTGGAATGTGGTGCTTCAGGAAGGCTTCCTTGAAACAACCCCAAGTGATTGGGTAGCCAGCTCTCATGGTCTGGTAGTTTTCCCACCAAGTAGCCGCCTGACCCTTCAGCAGATAGGAAGCATACTTGACCTTGTCTTCCTCGGCAACGTGAGCAATGTCCAGAGCCATGGCTATCTCACGGATCCAGTCATCAGCATCCAGAGGCTCGCGTGTTGCCACGAAAGCTCTCGGCCCCAGACTAAGAAACTCCTTGATACTGACTCGTGGAGTCTGGTTGTTGTGCTGAGTAGTCTGGAACTGGGCCATCTGCGTCATGACTTGGGTCATCTGAGTCAACAGCTCCGCGATCGGCGGTGGTTCAGGCGGGGTGTTCCTTGTTGGCGGCATCCTGAATGGAAATGCATTTTAGCACAACAACAGAAAAGGATAGACTTGGTAACCGAAAGAGAGATTATTCCGACGCATGAATAGATAACCAACATGTACATCATCACATGTTCAAATACATCAGAATATCCAGAAAACCACAAATTGTTCGAATGCCAAAGGATAACTAAACATAACTAGGAATGGATACATCGGTACTCCCATGCTCATCACGCAGGACGGCGGTGAGTAGTACGGCGAGAGGTACGGTGAGGAGGACGCCCACGAAAGTAGGTAGATCGACGATCCACGTAGAACTGACGTGGTCTGAGCCCAACTCTAGGTGTGGTGAAGTACGTAGCATCGACTCCCTGTGCTCCAAAGCGGGGAATCCCAGTGTAACCAGCACCAAGGTTGAGGAGTGGACCTCTGATCGGCTCGTAACCTCCAGCACCTGGTAGAGGACGACCAACTGGCTGCTCGAAACGTGCAAAGCGCTCGTCTCCAACAAAGTCTGTGGTGTACGTCGCCAGACGAGTCAAAGCAAGGTAGAGCTGCTCCCTGACTGAAGCCAACTCCTGAGATAGTGTGCTGGCAACTGCGTCACTGTGCCTCACAAACTGAGCGGTGGTGTGCAGCCTGGTGTTATCATGCTCGTAGACATCCAAGTTGTCGTAGAGAGTGAAGTGAGCTCTCTTTGAAGTGATGTAACCACGGGGGATGTGGCGATAGATGGAATCGTCAAAACCCCAGTAGTCAGCACGAAGGACGGTGAGACTCACATAAGCTGCCTGCTGCACAGCCATATCCACTGTGGAACCTACTGCCTCGTAGCGGTGGGCTACGCTCATGCCATCATCTGACAGAATGTCGACGATAGCCTGGTAGTAGGTCTGGTCAAACTCTCGCTGGTGCTCGTAGACCTGGTACTCTGGTGCCCAACGGAACCCCAGATAAGTGACCATGTCTCTCAGCATCTCCGGATAACCGGCGGTGCTCTCACAACGAGTCATCCGAACCACCTGCGGGTAGAACCTGAGATCCATCTGCAGATGATTGGGGAAGTTATGATTAGACGCCGGTAGAAGAACTAAAGTGGAAAGCAACAACAAGGTTTCAATGGACGATAAGGATGTTGAGAAGAACAGGATAACGAAGCAACATTCGGGAAACACGAGACCAAAAACTCCTGAGGTACTACGGAAAACCCCATCCGGGCTTCTAAAGGATCAATATCTACTGCTTAAGGAATAGAGGATCTGCTTCCGGGGCTTACACGCCTCCGTTCTCAATCATGAGTAGGCAACATGATAAATCATGTCACAACCACCTCCATTCCTATGGACTAGTAGATATAACCATCCTAGAGAAACCAGGATACGTGAAATCCTAACTTGAAAGTTTAGATGAGAAGGGAAAACAACGTTGCACTTCCTTACCAGAAAAAGGGGTGGGTGGGTGGGGAAAGAAGAAAAAGAACAGAATTCCTACTCTCACGTTTCATTTTTCCTATATAGCTACAAAAATAGTTTCTAGACTCAAACTGCGACCAGTAAAAGGAATCCTACAGGCAGACATGCTCTGATACCATTTGTCGCACCCTGACTTCTAGAGGATACTCACCGGGCCGAACTGGATAGTAGATGATTTGGATTACGGGGCTTACCGGCACCCGCGTCCTCTTACGAGTAGGCCAACACTTATGTGTGACAACCAACCTCTACTATCCACCGTCGATGTAAACTATCCCATAGAAATCAAGATACTACCATTGACGTACTTCATACCATACACACATGGTACGTCAACGGCTTGTAACAGAATGATAGCACAACATATCTCTAAGACACAAAAGATTGAAATAAGTGCAAATGGCTCTCACTAGAGCAGAGGTAGCAAATACAATCATCCAGAGGACACATGTCCCAACATAACATCATTACAACACAGTGGAAGCATTCAAAAGGTCTGAGTACAGACAAATCCAAATAGGCTTAAGAAGCCGGGAATGAAAGGAAAACGGAGCCCATCCACGTAGTCTCGGATCCTGCCCGGATCCGCTATCTACTCGTCATCAACCTCGTCAAACTCCACGTAGTAGCCATCACGGGGATCCTCGTAAGCGTAGTATACGGAAACCACAGCCCCAGAGGGGTCAGTACAACAACGTACTGGCAAGCAAGACTCACAGTTCACCAAAGTGTAACCCGTCAACACCAAGCACATATGCCTTGGATTCAACGGAAGAAAGGGGATATAAAAGATGCGGCAGCTGGCTGCACTAACCAACTACAGATACATACTACAACTTCCGGCTAGCAGAAAGGAGATAAGATAGCGTATCGTAACCAACTATAACTAAACACCAAACAAACACATCCTGGACCTCGCCCCTTATCCAAAGAAGCAATCCGAGGATAACTCACACAGTTGGATTACTGATGGATCAAGTTATTGTGGCAATAAGGCTATTACTAGTCAAGTTATCATTAGTTAGGTGTAAGTTGTTCTGAGTACTTGTTAGCCAGTACTTTCACCAAGTTAACCATAACCGCGGAAAACACGGCTTCTCGAGAAGATTTATCCCTGCAGGGGTGCACCAATTTAGCCGTACACGTAAGAATATCCCGCCAGACGGGAATCAAACCCACCAAGCGAGGCACTCAACACAACTCAACTCTTCTTCGCATCAAGCCCAAAGCACCACGTGCTGTGCGTGCGCGGCTAATCGAGCCCCACGAAGAAAAGGGGACCCTCATAGCACTCTAAGACCACGCCGCCCTAAATGCCGACTACAAAAGTTCCACCCTGGCCTCGGGTTCGTACCTGCATATGAGTGCATCAAATGGAAAGCCCGAACTAGGTGTGGCGATTTGGACGAGATGCGAATCGAATCAAATTGAGGGGGGCGCCCATACACGCTTCCCACATGCGGATAGTGCGCTCATCATGGATCAGTAGACAAGACCCTTTTCCTAATTAGGGTCGACACTAGCAGGCCTCAAAACCACGCCGGGCCTCCTGCCGGTGCCTTATCAACAAATTATTATTACCCATAACAGTAGCATGATTATTGTTTAAACATCGAGCCCCAGACATAACAGATATAAAGTAACTGAAAGTAACTGATAGCAGACTCGAGCAAAAACAAGCCTAAGCATGCTAGTAAGACACGGGCTCAAACAACGGGGTTATAGGAGTGGAGGTGAGGCAATATCAGGGTTAAAGGATACATGTAATAGGTTCGGAGAACAAGCAACGATACATAGGGCTAGCATAAATAGACAACGGAAAGTATCGGTAACCAATGTTGAAAGGAACACAGTGGTTCATGTGAGTGATAACTTGCCTGCAAACTCAGCAGCCTGGTACTGAGCTAGATCCTCAGAAGGGGTGCTGTAAGTATCGTCTGTCTCAACGTCGTCGTCTATTCGAGAAGAAGCAAACAAACAACGCAAGGAGACAAACAATCAATAACATGGCATAGTGCACAATCATGGGATGATGCATGTCAAGTTAATGGATGCATCAAAATAAACTAGTTGACATGGTAACACAATTTAAATGAACCCATATGCAATTTGATTGCATATGGAAAGGGTCCATGAGTTAAGGTGGAAACAAATGATCTACAATTAATTACCATGTGAAAGTTGATTAGCATGATGCATGCATGATGAAAACATTAAGAGAACAACAATAGATGCAAGTAGGAATGAAATTTGACAAGTTTGGAAATTGGTTTATTAAGTTAAGAATTTTTTGTTTCTTAAAGGTGTCACACAAGCATTTGTTGTTTTCATCAAGTTAAATTGTTCAAAACATATAACAAAGTTCATAATTGAAAAGAACGCAAAATTTTAGGTGGATTACATGTTTCAAATATAGAAAAAGGAATTAGGATGAATTTATTATGAATTAAACAAGATTAAACAAGTTTTAAATGAATTTAAAACAAGTTTGAATATTATTTGAATTTTATTTGTTCAAAACATTAAACCAAATTCATATTTGAAAAGGTTATGTTTTTCTGGTTTGAAAACATATTTTACAAGTTCAAAAATAATTTATTTTGAGCAAGTTATGATTTTAGCAAATTTAAATGATTTAAACAAGGTTTAAATTATTTAAGCAATTTTAATTATTCAAATCATGAAACAAAATTTATATTTGAAGAGATGGTTCAAAATAGCATGGAAAACATATTTTATTTATGTTATTTGGATTAAGTATGAATTAGTTATGCAATTAATCAAATTTTAAATGAATTGTTTGAATTTGAAATTTGAGTGCATTTGAATTATTCAAAACAGAAAACAAATGTTATAAACAGGTTGAGAATTAAATTTGGTTCAACAAACATATTTTGTTTTTATTATTTGGATTTATAATTTAAAAGTTATTAGGGGTTTAGTGGCAGGGACCAAACTGTAAAGAGTTGGACTTGTTTTGAAAAAAAAAGGAAAAGCTGAAAACAGTTTTTACACCGGGCAGTGACCTAGCCTGGGTCACTGCCAGTGGGCCCTGGGCACTGTGGCCCGCGTGGATGCACGCGTGGCCACACAGGCCGCTGACAGGTGGGGCACGGGCGCTTGCGTGGCAAAGCAAAAAGGTCGGATTAATTTCGCGCCGCGGGGGCTCGAACCCCCGACCTGGGCGCGCGAGGGAGCAGTGCTACCACTGCGGTGTGCGTTCGTTTCTGTCAGATAGGGGTGCGCGGTGAGGATATCGTTCCATGTTTTCGTTAATTGAACTTTGCAGTTCAGAAACTGCACTACCTGACGGCGACATGGACAGCAAGGGGCATACCGGCGGCGAGCTGCTGCTCGTGTGAGTACTGGTGTGCGTGTGTGCTGCTGGGGTGCGAGCTCGTGTGCGTGATGACACGAGGGCAGAGAGGAGGAAGGAAGGGCACGGTGGCGCTCACCTCCGTTGCAGGGGATGCAGCGGGTCGAGGAAGACGGCCGGCGACGAGCTGCGAGGACGGCGGCGTGGCTACGGGCCCCCTCGGGCTCCACGGGGGTGTCGAAGACGTAGGTGGCACCGGGGGCGTCTCGTTCCCGTGTCTAGCTCGCGTCGATAGCCATCGGAGGAGGTGATCGCCGGAGGGATTCAGAGGTGGGGGCTCGGTTGCGGTGGCAGAGAGGGAATTGCGCCGGGGAGAGAGAGGGAAACGGCGGCGGCGCGAGGGGGAGAAGGTGGTAGGGGTCTAGGGCTGCATCGGGGGCTCGGGTAGGGTTCTTATAGGGGTCTAGGGGCGAGGCTGGCCGTCGGCGCGTTACTGCCGGCGACGTGGCATCGCCCGATGGCCTGCCGTACTGCGGGAAGAAGAAGGGCGAAACGGTAAGTGACCGTGGGCTGGGTTGGTGGGCTGTGGGCGCAGCCCACCTGGCTGGCCTGCCCACCAAGCGTTTTCTTTTCTTATTTGTTTCTCTTTTTTTTTTTGCACAAATAGAATAGGAAGAATTTGGTGAGTTTTGGGTTTAGAAAAATTAGGCAAAAAAATTTATATTACTTATTAATGTTATCAGCACAAAGTGCACTTTTGTTTGTTCAAAAAGATTTGAATTTAGGTGCTGTTTGAAATTTGATTCAAATTTGGGTGAAATTGATTATTAAATGACATATTGAAAACAAGGTTTAAATAGGGTGAACCTTTAGTTTAAATGGAACAAAAAGATTAGAAATGTTTTGGTAATTTTCATAATTTCAAATTGGGTGTTGTTTACAATTGAATTTGAAATAACATTTGAATTAAGTTTGGATTAATTGAATTATTAAAAGCCATAATTTTAATGGTTTGATCCTTATGGTTTAATGGAAACAAAATGGTTGTTTTGATTGAACTTTTTAGTTGGAAAAATTGTAACAGAGCAAGTATGAAACAAGCATTTGAATATTGTTTGAATTTCAATTATGAAAACAAAGAAAAATAGATGCAAACAAAAGGAAAACCAATGCAATGAGTATGATGACATGATGCAAAACTTTAATAAAACAAGAAACAACCATTCTAGGGGTGTTTTCATACTTGGGATGTTACATCTCGCAAGCACTCGCGTGAGGGTGGTTCCTCCTCCAACATGACCACCCCTCCGCAGAAGCGCCGCATCTGGGTGCCAAATGGTGCTGTCACTAGGGCTCCATATGCCCAAGCTTCTCCAGGCTTTTCTCCCCGCCCACCCAACCCAGCTCAGATGCATGGTCACAGGTTTTCAATGGGGCAGCCAAGGCCAGATCCTCCTCGTGTCGTCACTTGCTTCATATGCAAGCAGACGGGGCACTACGCTGACAAGTGCACGCAGAGGCAGCTACCTCCACCACCACCTCGTCCCAACACCAACCAGGCAATGGTGCATGCTCCCCCGGCTAAAGCCTTCAACTCCAACAACAGGCCTGTCGGGAGGACCGCAAGGGTGAATCACGTCAAGATCGACAAAGCTGAGGAAGCTCCTGATGTCGTTCTCGGTACATTTCCCGTAAACTCTAATCCAGCTAAAGTGTTGTTTGATAGCGGAGCATCGCATTCTTTCGTGTCAAAGATCTTTGCGACAACAGTTAAACTCCCCTTTGATGGTTTGGGTTCCCCGCTAGTAGTAAACTCCCCTGGAGCAACTATGCAAACTTCCAAGATCAGTCATGAAAATCAGATCCTAATTGGAGGCCACATATTCCTTGCTTCACTCATACTGCTGGGAAATTCTGACATTGATGTCATTCTTGGCATGGATTGGTTGAAGGCCAACAAAGCTACGATTTACTGTGCTCAGAAGTCGATAACTCTATTCCACCCTTCTGGCCAGATAGTCTATTCTCCAAAGGAATCAAGTTCTGTTCAGCTATACACCCTCGATGCAAAACCTCTACCTCTACTCGAAAATGTTCCGGTGGTTTGTGAATTCCCTGACGTCTTTCCAGAAGAGTTGCCAGGGATGCCTCCGGACAGAGCAGTTGAGTTCGTGATCGAGCTTGAACCAGGTACTGCTCCAATCTCTAAGCATCCATACAAGATAGCTCTTCCTGAACTGAAATTGTTAAAGGAGCAAATCGATATGTACATGGAAAAAGGTTACATTCAACCTAGTTCCTCGGCTTGGGGTTGCCCAACTCTGTTCGTTGCAAAGAAGGATCAAACAAAGAGACTCGTTGTTGAATATGGTCCTCTTAACGAGAAAACCATCAAAAACAAGTATCCAATTCCTCGTATCGATGATCTTTTTGATCAACTTGCTGGATCCTCAATATTCTCAAAGTTGGACTTGAGGATGGGTTATCATCAAATAAAGATCAGAAAGGAAGATATTCCAAAGACAACTTTCACCACTCGCTACGGTCTATATGAATACACCGTCATGTCCTTTGGTCTCACCAATGCACCGGCGACATTCTCTCGACTCATGAATTCTGTCTTCCATGAATACCTCGACAAGTTCGTTGTGGTATATCTTGATGACATTCTTGTCTACTCCAAATCTGAGGAAGAGCATGGAGAACATCTTCGTCTCACTCTCATGAAACTTTGCGAGCATCGTCTATATGCCAAGTTCTCCAAATGTGAGTTCTGGATTCCAGAAGTTGCTTACCTTGGTCATGTCATCTCTGCCAAGGGCATAGCCATTGATCCAGAAAAGGTTAGAGCAATTGTTGATTGGAAACCTCCAAAGACAGTGAAGCAAGTATGAAATTTTCTTGGCTTGGCTAGCTATTGACGTCGTTTCGTACAAAACTTCTCCAAGATTGTCAAACCTCTCACTGATCTCACAAAGAAGGACAAGAAGTTCCTTTGTTCTCCACAATGTGATGAAAGTTTCAATCTCCTGAAGACTAAACTCACTTCGACTCCAGTTCTGGTTGGCCCAGATACTACCAAACCTTTCCAAATATTTTGCGATGCATCTCTCCAAGGTCTAGGTGGAGTTCTTATGCAAGAACGTCAAGTTGTGGCTTATGCTTCACGTCAGTTGAATGCACATGAGCAAAATTATCCCACTCATGATCTTGAACTTGCAGCAGTTGTGTTTGCCCTCAAGAAATGGAGGCAATACTTGTTGGGTAATCGCACTGAAATCTTTTCCGATCATAAGAGTCTGAAATACATCTTCACTCAACCAGATCTAAACCTCAGGCAAAGGAGATGGATTGAAAAGATTATAGACTTTGATCTCACCATTCCTTACACTCCAGGCAAGGCTAATGTTATGGCAGATGCTCTCAGTCGCAAGTCATATTGCAATAATCTCATGATCATGGAAAGTCAACCTCAACTTCATGAAGAATTCCAGAAGCTGAACCTTGGTCTTGTTCCTCAAGGCTATCTTGCGAACTTGACAACCAGTCCAACTCTCGAGGACAAGATTCGTTCTGAACAACTTCGTGATGCTGAAATCAAGAAGATGGTAGAACACATCAAAGAAGGCAAGGAGAAATTTAAGTCCTTCTCAATTGATGACAAAGGAACTGTGTTCTTCGAAGGACGCATTGCAGTTCCTCAAGTTCAAAGTCTCAAAGATGTCATTCTCAAGGAGGCTCATGAAACTCCTCTCTCCATCCACCCTGGAAGTACAAAGATGTACCAGGATCTCAACACAGTGTATTGGTGGCCTGGCATGAAACGTGAAATTGCTCAATACGTTTCTGAATGCGACGTTTGTCAACGTGTCAAGGCAGTTCATCAGAAAACAGCCGGTCTTCTACAACCTCTAAAAATCCCTGAGTGGAAGTGGGACATGATTGAAATGGACTTCGTCACTGGTTTTCCAAAGTCCAAGAGGGGCAACGATGCAATCTTCGTTGTCATTGATCGTCTCACTAAAGTAGCTCACTTCTTTGCTGTCAAAGAAACAATCTCAGCTAGCCAGTTAGCAGAGCTCTACACAGCAAAGATTGTTCCTCTTCATGGTGTTCCATTGGAAATAAGCTCAGACCGTGGAAGCATATTCACTTCTCATTTCTGGAAAAGCATTCAGGAAGCGTTGGGCACCAAACTTCTGTTCAGCACAGCTTACCACCCTCAGTCTCAAGGGCAAGTCGAAAGAGTCAATCAGATTCTCGAGGATATGCTCAGAGCATGTGGTCTCTCCTTTGGCATGAAATGGGAGGATTGCCTTCCATATGCTGAATTCTCCTACAACAACAGCTTCCAGGCAAGCCTAGGCATGGCACCATTTGAAGCACTCTATGGCCGCAGATGCAGGAGTCCAATCAATTGGTCTGGAGCTGGTGAACGTTCACTCTTAGGCCCTGACATTGTTAAGGAAGCCGAAGAGAAAGTTCGCATCATTCGTGACAATCTCAAGATTGCTCAGTCTCGTCAGAAAAGCTACTATGACAGCAAGCACAGGGATATGATCTATGCACCTGGTGACAAGGCATATCTCCGTGTAACTCCCCTCAGAGGCACTCATCGTTTTGGTGTGAAAGGAAAGCTTGCACCAAGATACATTGGTCCTTTCAACATTCTCTCAAGGCGTGCGGAAAATGCCTATCGTCTTGAACTTCCAGAAAAACTATCCAAGGTGCACGATGTGTTTCACGTGTCACAGCTCAAGAGGTGTTTCAAAGATCCAGATCGTGCAGTTGATCATGATTCCATTGAACTGCAAGATGATCTATCTTATGAGGAGCACCCTGTTCGTATTCTCGATGAGACCGAGCGTAAGACTCGCAACAAGAGCACCAAGTTCTTGAAAGTGCAATGGTCGCATCATTCCGATAAAGAGGCAACGTGGGAGACCGAAGAGGATCTTCGCAAGAAGTATCCGGACCTTTTCTCTTCTCAGTAAGGAATCTCGGGGCACGATTCCTTCAAGGGGGGGCGTTTTGTAACATCCCAAGTATGAAAACACCCCTAGAATGTTTGATTCTTGTTTAATTATTATTTTGCATCATGGCATCTTAATCATTGCATTTGTTTTCCTTTTCTTTGCATCTGTTTATCTTTGTTTTCACAATTGAAATTCAAACAATATTCAAACCTTTGTTTCATACTTGTTATGTTACAACTTTCCAAATAAAAGGTTCAAATAAAACTTCCTTTTGTTTCCATGAAAAATAAAAAGCTCAACTATTAATTTGTTCTTTAATAATCCACTTAATGCAATTTGCATTCAAATTCAAATAAGTTTCCAAACAGCATCCAATTTGAAATTATGAAAATTACAAAATAATTCATTCACTTGCTTCCAAGAAACTTGAATTTTAAATTAATGGTATCATGTCAATTATTTTCAATTAATATTAATCTCATTCAAATTTTAAACAAATTTCAAACAGCACCTAAATTCAAATCTTTTTGAACAAACAAAAGTGCACTTTGTGCTCTTAACATAAATAAGTAATATAAAATTTTTGCCCTAATTTTCTAAACCCCAAAACCTTGTCTATTTCTCCCTAATTCTATTCAGCAAAAAAAAAAGCAAACAGAACAAAAAAGAAAAAAATAGAAAGAGAGGGGAGGGCAGGCAGTGGGCAGGCCCAGCCCGCCCAAACCAGCCCACTGCCACTTACCGTTTCGTCATCGTCTTCTTCCCGTACGGCAGGGAATCGGGGCTATCCACGTCGACGCCATCGCGCAGCGACGGCCAGGAGCAGCCCCTAGCCCCTATAAAACCTAGCCTAGCTAGCCCGAGCGCAGCCCTAGCCACCTACCTCATTTTCCCTCGCAGAGCGCCGCCATTTTTCCCCCTCTCTCTGCCACTTTCCCTCCTGTTCTGAACCTCACCGGCGCCACCCTCTCTGAACCCATGGCGCTCGTCGCCGTTGCCGTGCTCCTCCACCCTAGCTGACCCCGGGAATCAGCTCCCCGTAGCATCCTCGACCTTCTCGACACCTGCACGACGCCCGGGAACCTCTGCTTCCACGCCGCCGTCCGCGCAGCTGTCGCCACCGTCGTCCACCTCGTCGTCGATCACCACCCTCCGTTCCCTCACAGTGAGCACGCCTCTCACCTCCATCTTTTCCCCTCTCTGCAGCGAGTGCACACACAGCAGCCCACGTACTCATCCACGCACACCACAGCAGCGAGCCAGCACGACAGCAGCCGCGGTGATCGCCGCCGGCCACCGCTCCGTTCTGTCAAAGTTCAGAAAACGTTCTTCAGTTAAAAGTTCAGTTTCGTAACTGAACTATATCCTATCTGCGTAGCGTATACTAACAACGAGCGAAACGCACCGCAGTGGTTGCACGCTGCGCACGCGAGCGCAAGGGCGCAGATTCGAGCCCTGCCCCGCGCGATTAAAACCAATCTTTTGCGCGAGCAGCTGACAGGCAGGCCCCACCTGCCAGTGGCCTGTGCTGCCACGCGTGCACACACGCGGTCCACAGTGCCCTGGGCCCCCTCGTCAGTGGCTAGGGCTAGCCAATGCGAGGTACAAAACATTTTCAGCCTTTTCTTTTTTCAGTTTAAGTCCTTTTGCAATTAAAGATTGGTCCCTGTAACTAAAATGCTAATAACTTTTATTTTATAAATCCAAATAATAAAAATAAAATATGTTTGTTGAACCAAATTTAATTCTCTAGCTAGTTAAACCATTTGTATTCTGTTTTGAATAATTCAAATGCATTCAAATTTCAAATTCAAACCACTCCTTTTTAATTTGATTAATTGCATAACTAATTCATACTTAATTCAAATAACACAAATAAAATATGTATTCCATGCTATTTTAAACCATCTTTTCAAATATAAATTTTGTTTCATTCTTTGAATAATTAAAATTGCTTAAATAATTTAAACCTTGTTTAAATCATTTAAAATTTGCTAAATTCCTAACTTGCTAAAATTAAATTATTTTTGAACTTATAAAATATGTTTTCAAACCAGAAAAACATAAGCTTTTCAAATATGAATTTGAATTAATGTTTTGAAAAAATACAAATTCAAATAAATTCATACTTGAATTAAATTCATTTAAACCTTGTTTAAACTTGTTTAATTCATAATTAAATCATTGTAATTCCTTTTTCAATAATTGAAACATGTAATCCACCTAAAATTTTGTGTTCTTTTCAAATATGAACTTTGTTATCTGTTTTGAACAATTTAACTTGATGAAAATAACAAATGCTTGTGTGACCCCTTTAAGTAACCAAAATTCCAAAACTTAATAAACAAATTTCCCAACTTGGTAAACCTTATTCCAAATTGTTTCTAAGTTTGTTTTCTTTTTGTTTTCATCATCCATGCATCATGCTAATCCACTTTCACATGTTGCCTAGTTGTAAAACAATTATTTCAACCTAAATTCATGGGATTTCCATATGCAACCCAAATTGCATAGGGGTCCATTTAATTATGTTATGTTACCATGTCAACTAGTTTATTTCTGATGCATCCCTTAAATTGACATGCATCATCCCATGATTGTGCACTATGCCATGTTATTGATTGTTTATCTCTCTGCGATGTTTGTTTGCTTCTTCTCGAATAGACGGCAACGTTGAGACAGACGATACTTACGACACCCCTTCTGAGGATCTAGCTCAGTACCAGGCTGCTGAGTTTGCAGGCAAGTATTCACTCACATGAACCACTTTGTTCCTTTCAACCTTGGTTACCAATACTTTCCGTTGTCTTTTCTGCTAGCCATATGTATCGTTGCTTCTGTTACGAACCTATTACATGTATCCTTTAACCTGATATTGCCTCACCTCCACTCCTATAACCCTGTTGTTTGAGCCCGTGTCTTACTAGCATGCTTAGGGTTGTTTCTGCTCGAGTCTGTTACCCGTTACTTTCTGTTACTATTCTATTATATCTGGGGCTCGATGTTTAAACAATAATCATGCTACTGCTATGGGTAATAATAATTTGATGATAAGGCACCGGCAGGAGGCCCGGCGTGGTTTTGAGGCCTGCTAGTGTCGACCCTAATTAGGAAAAGGGTCTTGTCTACTGATCCATGATGAGCACACTATCCGCATGTGGGAAGCGTGTATGGGCGCCCCCCTCAATTTGACTCGATTCGCATCTCGTCCAAATCGCCACACTTAGTTCGGGCTGTCTATTTGATGCACGCATATGCAGGTACGAACCCGAGGCCAGGGTGGAATTTTTGTAGTCGACATTTAGGGCGGCGTGGTCTTAGAGTGCTATGAGGGTCCCCTTTTCTTCGTGGGGCTCGATTAGCCGCGCACGCACAGCACGTGGTTCTTTGGGCTTGATGCGAAGAAGAGTTGAGTTGTGTTGAGTGCCTCGCTTGGTGGGTTTGATTCCCGTCTGGCGGGATATTCTTACGTGTACGGCCAAATTGGTGCACCCCTGCAGTGATAAATCTTCTCGAGAAGTCGTGTTTTCCGCAGTTATGGTTAACTTGGTGAAAGTACTGGCTAACAAGTACTCAGAACAACTTACACCTAACTAATGATAACTTGACTAGTAATAGTCCTATTGACACAATAACTTGAACCATCATTAATACAACGGTGTGAGTTATCCTCGGATTGCTTCTTTGGATAAGGGGCGAGATCCAGGATGGGTTTGTTTGGAGTTAGTCGTAGTTGGTTACGATACGCTATCTTATCTTCTTTCTGTTAGCCGGAAGTTGAAGTATGTATCTGTAGTTGGTTAGTGCAGCCAGCTGCCGCATCTTTTATATCACCCTTTCTTCCGTTGTACCCAAAGCATCTGTGCTTGGTGTTGACGGGTTACACTTTGGTGAAATGTGAGTCTTGCTTGCCGGTACGTTGTTGTACTGACCCCTTTGGGGCTGTGGTTTCCGCAGACTACGCTTACGAGGATCCCCGTGATGGCTACTACGTGGAGTTTGACGAGGCTGCTGACGAGTAGATAGCGGACCCGGGAAGGATCCGAGACTACGTGGATGGGCTCCGTTTTCCTTTCATTCCAGGCTTCTTAAGCCTATTTGGATTTGTCTGTACTCAGACCCTTTGAATGCTTCCGCTGAGGTGTAATGATGTTATGTTGGGACATGTGTCCTCTGGATGATTGTATTTGCTATCTTTGCTCTAGTGAGAGCCCTTTGCAACTTATTTCCATCTTTTGTGTCTTAGAGACATGTTGTGCTATCATTCTGTTACAAGCCATTGACGTACCATCTGTGTATGGTATGAAGTACGTCAATGGTAGTATCTTGATTTCTATGGTATAGTTTACATCGACGGTGGATAGTAGAGTTTGGTTGTCACACATAAGTGTTGGCCTACTCGTAAGAGGACGCGGGTGCCGGTAAGCCCCGTAATCCAATCATCTACTATCCAGTTCGGCCCGGTGAGTATCCTCTAGAAGTCAGGGTGCGACACCCGAACAGCATCAACCAGCTGAACTGTTGCACCCAATTTGAGGATAAACCATACGTGGATTTCATCTCCAGATGGACGGCAATGAAGAATAGTTGTTCTGGAGTAACTGACGTACAAGCAATGCATGCTTTCGTCAATGGCCTAAAACCCGGACTCGTACCGTTCATGGTTGGTTCCAAACAGCACAAAGATCTCGGATCTATGCTTACAACCGCCAACGAACATGCTGCAGCCGAAGACGATATCAGAGCAAGAGGCGGCAATATCGAATCATTGATACTTGCCAAGAAAACTCCTCGTTCTGACAAAAAAGGAACTCCAGAAACAACAACAAAACCCAAAGAGGTCAACATAGCCTTTGGAAGTGAAAAAGGGAATAAGTGGAAAGGACGCAGTACAGATCCAATCAACTACACTCCAGAGGAGTGGGAAAGGATTAAGTCGGAACCCTGTGTCCACCATTCACAATTTGGGAAACCCACCCATACAAATGCGCAATGTCGGCTGAATAAACACATGAAAGGCAGTGCAGGATCCGGAAATAAGGGGAAGGGTTCCAAGAAGAAACCCGCTAAACAAAAGCCAGAAGCTGACAAAGAAGACAGTGAATCGGACACTGATGAAAAAATCCAGGAACAACAGCGAAAGGGCGAACCCAAATTTCCGAGAGTTGATGGAGAAGAAATGCTAACATTCTTAGCAACTCCGTCAGCAAAGGTGGCGAAAAGAACACTTCGAGAAATAAACGCGGTTGTTCCGGCAACCCCGAAATTTTTGAAGTACTCCAACACACCAATAACATGGGATCAGTCTGATCATCCCGGGAATATCCCTGAACCCGGCACACAAGCTCTTGTTGTAAGCCCTATTGTCCAGAACACTAGGCTAATAAGAGTGCTGATGGATGGAGGATCCAGCACTAACATAATGTACCTGGATACACTGAAGCATCTGAAGATTTCCGAGTCCTAGCTCAACTACAGCAACATACGCTTCCATGGCATTGTTCCTGGCAGACAAGCACGATCCCTAGGAGAAATTTCCCTAGATGTCACCTTCGGAGATAAAGATCACTTCCGGCAGGAAAAAGTATCCTTCGAGGTAGTGCCGTTCAAAAGCGTGTATCATGCAATACTCGGACGTCCAGCTTTCGCCAAATTCATGGCAAGATCCTGTTATATCTATAACAAGCTGAAGATGCCAGGAACCAAAGGAGGAGTAATCACCATAGCCGGTGATTTCAATCTAGCAAATGAGTTGGAGAAAGAAAACGCCCTTTGCGCTCAGAGAGTCATAGCAAAGGAAGAACTGAAGGAATTGGCCAAGGAGGTATCGCCGACAGAAATGCCGGCAGGAAAAGAAACCCGGAAGCCAACAGACAGCTTCAAGGCGTCCGAGAATAAAAGACATGTAATCCTAGATCCCAAAGATCCGACAAAATTTGTCGTCGTAGGGACTGGGATGACCGACAAATAGGAAGGCGAGCTCATCAAGTTCCTCCGTGAGAACTGGGATATTTTTGCCTGGTGTCCAGCTAACATGCCAGGCGTACCCAGGGAACTTGCTGAGCACCAACTTAAGGTGATTCCAGGATCAAAACCCGTCAAACAAGGTCTTCGTCGATTTGACGGAAGAAGACGGAAGGCTATTGGCAAGGAAATTATCCGGCTTCTAGCAGCGGATTTCATCAAGGAAGTAATCCACACTGATTGGTCCGCAAATCCGGTATTAGTACCAAAGAAAGACACTACTGCTCTTAGAATGTGTATAGATTACACAGGCTTGAACAAATTGTGTCCGAAAGATAGGTCCGCATTACCGCGAATCGATCAAATAATAGATGCCACTGCAGGCTCTGAGCTTTTATGCTTTTTGGATGCATACTCTGGGTACCACCAAATACGCATGAAAAAGGAAGATCAAATTAAGACTTATTTCATAACCCCTTATGGGACGTACTATTACGTAACCATGCCATTTGGCCTGAAGAACACAGGTGCAACCTACTAGCGTTGCATGCAACGTTGTCTACATAGTCAGATTGGCAAAAACGTCCATGTTTACGTGGACGATATTGCTGTCGTAACCAAGGAAAAAGATACACTCCTTGAGGATTTGCGAGAAACTTTCGAAAACTTGCGCACTTACAAGATGAAGTTAAATCCATCTAAGTGTGTATTCGGGGTTCCCTCAGGAAAACTTCTGGGTTTCATCGTTTCTCACAGAGGAATAGAAGTTAACCCGGAAAAGATCAAAGCCATCTTGAACATCTCGAAGCCTACATGCGTAAAAGATGTCCAAAGATTGACGGGTTCCGCCGCTGCCGTCAGCAGATTTATTAGTCGGCTGGGGGATAAAGCCCTACCACTCTACAAGTTGCTGAAGAAATCCGACAAAATCAAGTGGATAGCGAAAGCCTTGGAGTATCTAGCTGTTATGTCCCTTTCGTACTTAGTTCAATTTCTATGTAAACATCTTTTGAGATCATGAAATAAAGTTGTCGGAATTCTGGTATCCATGTTTTTACAAGTTTATTACAGTACAAAGCATGATTCCACCTTATCTATTTCCCAATGATCTTACAAAACACTCAATGTTAACCCGAATTGTGCCTGCGTACTCGGAGTTAAAAAAACTGAATGATTTTTCAGCCTGTTAGCGGCTAAAGGAAACTTGAATTTCCTGCGTGCCCAAGTTTCATTTAAAAAATTCCTTGTTTCTCTAAGCATTATCTGATTGTGTATGTGTTGGGTTACTGGAGCTAGTTAGTAAAAATTCCCTTAGCATGATCCATGTTTCCGAGTTTAAACTGATTGGTTACACCCAGTTACTCGGCATGACGCTTCATAATGCTATTGAGCCATTTCAAACACTAAGGACAGTTAAAACATGTACGCCAGAGAACTTAGAAGATAAAGGAATAGTAAAATCCGAAAACCTTGCAAAGAATTTCATAATTAAGACTGCAAAAGACGGAATTCTCATTTATACAAAAGGAATAGAAGCATTACAATTCGAATTACATCGTAAAAGTACAGTAATGCTCCTATTTTTCTACTTTCTCCATCCAGGTTTAAGGAAGCACTTCAATCATCCGACTCCTCCTCGCTGCTGTCATCCTCGGGGGCTGCAGGGACCTCCTCTTCGGGATAAAAGACGGAGATATTCACCATGGAGGCAATCTTGGTGGCATGGTCTTTGACTTCATCAAAGATTGTATTTCACTGCGTATCCGTGTATCCTTGAGGGACACCGGACGCCACGCGCCAAGATTTTGCACCAGGGTAGTGCATACGCATCAGGTCGAGTGCCATGCGTGCACCACCCCGTGCAGCGGAGCGTAGGGCGGACTCCCTGGACTCCGCCACCTCCATGATGGCACCCGGAAGTTTTTCAACTTCCGAGAACTCCCCAGTCCTTGCGGGAAGAAACTTATTAATCAGCTGCATACCAGCAGCTCTGATCGAAGTCCATGTCTTCCCAAAGGCTCGGATTCCTTCAATCCGAGTGATATCTGGGTTATCTCCTGTTTTTTCCGACAAAACAACCAAAAGGGTTAGGTGAAAAAACAGAGAAAGAAAGCAAAACATGGAAAAATGGTAAAGGTATCAGAAACTTACCGATAAGCTTGTCGATCTCAGAGACTTCCTCCAGGCGAAGGTTCAGAGCGTTTTCTAAATCCTGAATGGTGGATTTATCCTTCTCCGCCTGCTTGGAAGCCTTGGAATTGGCAACTCGAAGGGCCAAATTGCTGGCCTCCAGATCCTTTTGAGTCTTCACAAGATCCTTGTGAAGATCCAAATTCTCCTTTCGGAGATTCTCGGCATTGCCGGCGTCTTCAGCTATTTGCTTGGCCTTAGCCAAAGCAGCTGAAAAGCAAGAAAAATTCCGAGTTTAGAACACTCCCGGAAAAAGTACTTAGAGAAAAAGTTCAACCGAAAACTTCAAAGGAAAAATGTTTACCTGTTGTTTCCGACAACGCGAGCTGAGACGATGCCAGTTCCGCCTCTCTCTCCTCAAGAATAGAAAGAAGACTTCTAACTTCTTTATTCTTGACGGAGAGTTTGTTGAAAACTTCCATGTTAATGGCTTCGGCGGTTTGCTGGAACATAGCAAGGAAAAGAATGGTTACAAAAGCATCAAAGCAAAAAGCATACATTTTGTTCAATGCTTGGGGGCTAGAGTTACATACCTGGCTCATTCGTTGCAAACCCGCCAAGTTTTCATTGAACTCTTTTGCGTACTCCGTAAAAAGAGTTCGGGCCGCGCTTAGGCCGTCATTGATAATCTTGAAGTCCTTGTCGAAGGTGGGAATCTCCTCGTCGAATGTCCGAGAAGATTTTCCCACCTCTGGAGCCACCCTTTCCCTCGTGTCCGTGTTCGACACAACGGGCTGGCTGGGCTCTAACGGCTTGGTGGTGGGGGCTGCAGCGTGCTCTTCCGCCATCGTGGACGGTGTGTCCGGGGCGATGACGGGAGAAGGTTGACCGCCTCGGCTGGAAACAACTTTGTGTTTCTTCAGCTTCTTTGGCTTTAGGTTGGAGGGAGGCAGGCTAAAAACAAAAAACCCGGAAAAGTTAAAACTCCGAAGATGGAAGAATAGTTTCCATAAAAGAAAAGAACCCGGATGATCTAACCTGGAAGTGGCGACGGGAATTCCGTCAAGGTCGATAACTTCCTCAGAGGAAGAAATCTTCTTGCGCTTGCGCCCACCTGTAGTGGCAGTACGCAAGGCATCCAGCTCAGCTTCGGAGGCTAGCTCCGAGTCTGGAAGTTCAGCGAACTGTTGAAAGTAAAATTCAGAGTTAGAAGCGAAAAAAAAATCCGAGAAAGAATGTCAAAAACTTTGCCCAAATGACGGAAAAAATACCTTGGGAGCCGGATTGTCGGCTGTATACATCGGCCGACTCGCTTCATATTGGTCGCGAGATGCGACCAACTGGTTTACGCGCCGTCGAAGATCCCTCGGGGACCAATCCTTGGAGGCTGTCCGGATTGGGTCTTTGGCACCCGTGTAGTCACACAAAAGGCGGCCATTGTGATTGGCCAACGGCTGAATCCGCCTATCTAACCAGCAAAGGACCGTTTCCATGCCGGTTAGAGGTGGATTGGAGGAAGTGAGCTTGGCGATGCGCCGCTTGATCCTTAGAAGATCAGGCGGCAGAACCTGGACGGCTTCCGTTCCCCAGTTGTCTTGAGGAACAGCAGCTGTGTTGGAAAAAGGTGGAACCCCGATGGCCTTTTTTGGGAAAGGCACATCGGGATGGTAGAAGAAGGAACCCGTCCAAAATTTGACGGATTCCGATGTCTTGATCTTGGGGAACCAATCTTCCCTGAATCTCCGAAGAGTAAAGGAGATGGTTCCGCAAGTCGGGAGTGCGCCCTCCGAGGAGTTCCGCTTAACCCCGAAACAATACATCCAAAAATCTAACCTAGGTTCTAACCCTAGGTAACCCTCGAATAGGGCCTGAAACCCGGCCATATAGAGAATGGAGTTGGGAGGCAGGTTATGAGGTTGGATGTTATAGTGGGAGAGGATTTGGAGGAAGAAAGCAGAATGCGGAAGTCCCATACCTCTTAAGAGATGGGAGGAAAGAAGAACCCTTTCGCCGTCTTTCGGCATCGGCTCATTCTCGTCCTCAGGGAGCCGCCATTTCCCTTTAAGAATCAGACCCTCCTTTTGCAGGTTTGGAAGGAGGGCTGGAGGAATGCTGTAGGCAATCCAATTGCCTGCAGTTTCCACCTCTTCATCCGCTCCGGCGGTGGCGGACGCTGCAGCTTCCGCAGCTGCGAGCTCGTCGCCGAGAAGCTGGATCTTCTCCTCCGCCGTCTCGGGAGCGAACAGCGGGGAAGGTGCGGAGCTCAAGCCCACAATGTTCGCGGCGGCGGAAAGATCCTCTCCGCCCGCCGCAGAGGCCGTGGTCTTTTCCGGCTTGCCGCCGGTGTGCTTTGGAGATCCTAGCTGCGGATCCAAGTCGCTGATGATGTCGTCGATGGTGAGCGCGGCGGAGCGAGTGGGGGACGACGGCGAGGTTGCCATTGGGTGGCGGCGCGTTGCGTTTCCTGTGGTGCTCTGGGTGCGATGCGCGCTCGGGACGGTTCTTCGCTCGAGAGCTTGTGCGCGGCAATAGCGTGGACAGTGAGAGTGCGGAAGATTTTCAGCGGGGACGAAGACGGCTACTTATAGCCAGAAATCCGTCAAGATACGTGCCAATGGCTATTTTGACCGTTGGATGATCAACGCGTGTCACTCGCCGGAAAATCCGGGAAATGAAACGACAGGGTAATGATAGCTATCTCCTCGTTTCCCGTGAGAATCTGTCAGAGATACGTTACTGGGTTTCCCGCGTGAAACCCAAACGTCTCTTACATCAGCACGTTTCAAGCGCTGACGTAGGAAGTTCCTTCTCCGCGAAGGATCGCGAGAGAAAAGCCGGATTTTCAGGATTCCGAGTTTCACGAAACCATCTCTTTCAAAAAAGAAGAATAAGAAGAATCAAGACTGTTGATTGCAATTTCTCGGACAAAGCACACTTGGCGAAAGACGGAGAATCAGAGTTTTAATCCTTCTTGGGGGCTACTGTCGGATATATACTAACTAGGGGTATATCAGATGGTAGTCAAAGTGCCGGATTACCAGGGTGGCCCAAGTGGTAATGGGCTATGGTCCATTGGGCGGCCTAGTAACTCGACGCACAGAAGCCGGATTCTAGACGGACCCGGATCACGGCCCACGTGATCTGTCTTGGAGGAGAAGACGGATTCCTTACTTTCGAAGTTACAGTTACCGTCGTCTTCTAGGTTTCCTATTCTGTAAGCCCTAATCCGGCTATTATATAAAGCCGGACGGGAGATAGATTTAGAAGAGGAATAACAGAGAAGCTGTAGGCTAACTCGCCGAGAAGTTGATCCTCTGCGAGTAGCTAGATCTAAACCTCACATTGTAATCCTGTTTCCAGGCTTTAGTCCTGATTAGTGAGAAGTGCAGGAGTAGGCACGTCGTACTGTCGCGACGTACCGAACCTGGGTAAATCCTGTGTTCACTGTCCACCACGCGATCCCGTTACCCCACGTCTCTACCGTAGTCTCATCGCACCCCCGTCTATGAATACTACTACGATGTCTCGACATCTTGGTTGTTCCTTGAGCCTAAACCAACACAACAAGAAATTATTTACACCTTGCTACCCCTTTCGGCTCACGTAGAGGGTCCAAAACGACAATTCCGTCCTTTTTTCCAGCGGGGCTAGGGTTTCTCCGGAGAGGGGTTCCGAAGCGTCTGAATAGCACCCAAACCAAGGATTTTCCATACCATGTGTGTTATATTGTGGCATTTGCCTTGGATGCCTAAGATCCCCTCACTCTTTGTGTTAGGGCTTCACCGACGTTAGATTCTCTCTAATGGGTTCGAGGACTACTCAGAGCCCGAAACTCCCGGATCTGAAGGAACGGGGGGAATATTGCTAAGAGGTAGGACCTATATTGTCTTGGGACTTCCTTGGTCCTAACCTAACACAACCAAGAAATTACTTCCACTTTGCTACCCCCTTCCGGCTCACGTAGAGGGGCTAGATCGGCAGTTCCGTCCTTTTCTCCAACGGGCCTAGGGTTTCTCCGGAGAGAAGCTCCGGAGCGTCTTAATCCCACCCAAGCCTATGGTATCACATAAAATGTTTGTTAGAGTGTTGCATGGGTCTTGGATGCACAAGATTCCCTCACTCTTTGTGTTAGGGCTTCACCGGCGTCAGATTCTCTCTCGGTTTCCAGAGCAACTCATAGCCCGAAACTTCCGGATATGATGGAACGAGTGGAATCTTGACAAGAGGTGGGCCCTACCATTGTATTGGGTGTTCCTTGGGCCTAGCCTAACACAAACAAGCAATCAGTTACACTTTTCTATCCCCTTCCGGCTCACGTAGAGGGGCCAGAACGACAGATTCATCTTTTTCTCCAACGGGCCTAGGGTTTTTCCGCAGAGGGGTTCCAGAGCGTATGAATCCCACCCAAATCTAGGGTTTGGCATACCATGTGTGTTATAGTGTGGCATGGGGCTTGGATGCCCAAGTTTCCCTCACTCTTTGTGTTAGGGCTTCACCGGCGTCAGATTCTCTCTCGCAGGTTCCAGTACTACTTAGAGCTTGAAACTCCCCCTTCGGACAAACCCGAGGGAATACTATGAGAACATGTGGTAGATATTAGTTCTCCATCTACGTATAGCCAACCATAACACGACAAAAAAACCATTAGGACACCCCCTTCCGACGCCGGTGGAAAGGGTAGACGAACAAGTTGACTTTTCGGTCAACATGCTAGAGTTTCGCTGAAGCGGGGGCTCCGGAGCATAGAAATCCCTACAAAACCTAGATGGGGTCCAATCATGTCTATACAAGTGTGTTTGGAGGCGGAGAGAGATCCAAGATCCTAATAAGAGGTGTGACCGGTTTCACCGACATCACTTGTACAAACGAAGGGTTCTTCCACTACATGTCGAAACTCCCCATTCAGACGAACCTGAGCGAATGTCTTATCAGAACTAGTGGTAGATATTAGTTCTCCATGTACATATGGCCTACCCTAACACACCCAAACAAAATATCCCATTGGGAAACCCCCTTCCGACGCCTGTCGAAGGGGTAGACAAAAAAGTTGACTTTGAGCATGAGAAGCCCTACCACAGGCAAACTAAATATACAATTGGAACACCCCCTTCAGAGCTGAAATTTAAGGAGTTTCAATCAAACTTGAGTCAAAATAAAGATAATACATTCACACTGAAGGGATCTTAATTAAGAAAATAATAATTACAGTCAATAAAAGCCTAAACTAGGTGGTGGCACTCCTCGGACCCGCAGTTCGGGCAGGTTCCCGGCTGTGCAAGTGCCCAGCTGCAAATTGGGCAGTTACATGGGAGGAAGAAGGCGTTTGCTGGCGGGGCGGTATGTTCCGGCGGTGCCAAGGGGTGCCACCTTGTCTCGGGCGAGTCCTCTTCCTCCTCCTCCTCCTCATCGGAACACTCTGTGTCGCTGGAGTGCACGCTGCTGTCGATGATGTAGGAGTGGAGCCGCCCTATGTACTCCAGCTCCACTTGCTCGTCACAGTACAACGAAGACATGGCGTCCTGGGGGTCATGACGCCTCGTTTGCCACGGCATGTTATCGTAGCACTGGTTCATGTAGTCGACCCGTGCCTGGCCGGAGAGACGCGACGCCACCAGGACGAAGATGGCGTTGGTCGTCCAACCTTCCGAGAGGCGTAAACCTGCCGGCACGGGAGTGTTCGTGCGGATAAGTGCGCATGCGTCCTCCTCCGTCAGCAGATTATCGTCAGATGGAGGCGCGTGGGCACCCGCAGCTCGTTGTCCGGCCGTCTCGAGTCGGCGTTGGTGCATAGTGGAGGCCGAGAGAAGCTAATGGATAAGTGGACTTTAGGAGTGGAGGAGGGGAAAAGATAATGGAGGAGTTGGACTTTAGGAGTGGAGGAGAAGAAGATATATGCTCGTCCCCTTAAAATTTCACGTCTCGGTGCATGGGAAAGACGGGACGTCGCCACAGTTCTGTCTACATGCATGCTGAGCCTGCTTTGGGGCTAGCTAGCTGTTGCACGCCATGCCTGCACTCTTTGGGCGAGCTAGCTGCATGCTGTGTGAGATGTGCACTCTTTGCCTCCGTGTGCTGCGTGATGTGCCTGCGTGACCCGTCGCATCTTGATCTTAATGCGTGCATGCGTGCGTGCATGCATGCCCATGCCTCGCTTCTGCTGTTGCACACACAAACGGCTAGTTGTGGACTGATGGGTCGAGGTCGGCGCCGGCCGTATGCGTACTGGCCCGTGCTGCAAGCGTTGCTCCGCGCCTGCATGACCCGGCCGTTTGTGTGTGCTGGTTGTCATCGCTGCGCCTGGACAAAAAAATCAATGGTAAAGGCCGGCCTCGGCACCAATTAATGTTGTTTGGTGATCCGTCGGCGGCCTCTTCCCGCCGCTATATTACCCAATCGGTGCATTTGGAGGGCCTCTGCAAAACGCACCCCCTTCATCAACACGTCTTGAATAGATAGCTTGTGCAAAACACAAGAGGTAGGCCAGCTTTGTGCTCTCTGCGTGCGCCATGGCCTGGACGACCATCGATCTGATCGGGGAGCAACGGCTCGAGGACGCACACCAAGTGGAGTACGTCCGCCCCGACGGCTATGACCTCTCTGACGTGGTGCAGTTCTTCACCGCTGGTGGAAATATTTCTGCTTGGAGCGTCGCGCACATCGTGCTTGGCGCAAAGTACGCCGATCGGCGGATGTTCATCATCGACCACAGCAGGGATGGAGGCGGGGTCTACGCCAGGCTTTAGGAGCATGGCTCGGGAGCAAATCTGCACGGCGGCTTCTACTGGCTGAACGAGACAATGGTGTGTTGCGTCCAGGTCAACCCTTTTCTCCTCTAGAACGTGTTCGTCCCACTGATGCGCCCGGTTCTTTGTGTCCTTCATCGCGGCAACTAGTGTGCTTATAGAGCATATGTGTAACATGATACGTCGTTGACTCGTCGTGTTTTACTTGTCGACACGTCTGTGTGTGCTGTGATTGTGTTTTGCTACTCTATAGTTAAGTTAATAGTATGTGTTGTGTTGCAAGTACTCAGTTATCTGTAGTTCTTTAGTTACTGTTGGTTTCACATAGAACCGTTCTGCATATTCTAACGCGTTTTATGCCCGACGACCTCAACTCCGAAATTATTTCATAATACTTCTTTATTTCCTCACAAGGTCCCTTTAGTAAATTATTGCATAAATGGTCAATTTGTCTAAGCCACCCATCAGGTCCCTTCAGTAAATTATTGCATAAATGGTCAATTTGTTTAAGCCACCCATCAGCATCCGACGTCTAGCTAGTTTCCCGCACTTCCGCACAAATTTCGCGTCCCTCCGAAAATTTGGCGCCAGTACAGGCCACTCAAAAAATTTCGCGCAAGAATATTACTTCTCAACCCTCCCGCACACAACGGTCAAACTTTATCGTGGAGGGCATTTCTATAATCATTTTGAAACTCTCCCTTATCCCCTCGGCCCTCGCCCAAATAATCGACTACTCCCCCTTCTCCCCTCCAGTCCCCGTCCTCCCAGACCAAATCCCACCCCTCTTACACATCGCCGTATAGCTCGCTTGCCCGATATCCGACGTCGCCATCGAGATCCCCTACCACGCCCAGGTCACCGTCTAGGACAACCACCTTGCCGTCGTCTCACCGGTCTGCCACATCGTCAGCAACCTCGCCGTCGTGCTCACCGGTCTGCCACATCGTCACCAACCTTGTCGTCGTCTGCTCCCTGGTGTGCCACCTCGCCGTCGTGCTCACCGGTCTGCCACATCGTCACCAACCTCGCCGTCGTGTGCTCCCTGGTGTGCCACCTCGCTGTCGTGCTCACCGGTCTGCCATATCGTCACCAACCTCGCCGTCGTGCTCATCGGTCTGCCACATCGTCACCAACCTCGCCGTCGTGTGCTCCCTGGTGTGCGACCTCGCCGTCGTGCTCACCGGTCTGCCACATCGTCACCAACCTCGCCGTCGTGTTCTCGCTGGTGTGCCACCTCGCCATTAACCTCGCCGTACGTCCAGATCTTCCACCTGGTCTCCAACCTCGCCTTCGTGTGCTTGCTGGTGTGCCACCTCGCCATTAACCTCGCGTACGTCCAGATCTGCCCCCTCGTCTCCAACCTCGCCGCAACTTCACCGTCAATGTCTGCAACCACGCCGAGACGGGTAAAGGTTGAAGGCGAGAAACGCAGTAAGATTGATGGTTCTTCATACGTTCTATGCAATTAATTTTCTGAATTAGTGGTATGTTTAATTGTATGCTTGATTCTTCTTATGTTCAATGCAATTAATCTCTCTAAATTGTTTGATGATGCTTCTTAATTATCCTGCTAATGTTTGATGTAATGAATCTCTCTAAACTGTTTCTCTGTTTAGTTGTATGATTGATGGTTCCTTATATCCTTCTTTGTTATTGGCTTTGCATTTATAACTTTGTATAGTGGTAAAAAGAGGCTTGTCCATGAGTTAATTCTGAAAAATATGTAGAGGAAATGGGTGTGTTGCCCTCTTGATGCTCCTTTTTTTAATTATTTGCTTTCGTAGTAGAAAAGACTGGATGGTTTCTTTTAATGGAAATCGTTAGGGGGACCTTCTTGCTAATCTTGCATAAAAATAAAAATAGAAGTATCCAGCTTTGTTTTCCTACGGTCAAAGTTTGCTTATTTCTAGCCTGTATACTATTAGGTTTAAGCTCACTTTGCTTATGATCCTATCAGTCTTAGTTACGAATCTACGATCAGAATTTATATTACTGGACTGTTCTTACGGGATCAGTACCTTAATTTTTAATGATGTAATATGTTCTTAACAAGTTTTTATATTTGGAGCTTACTTTGAGTTATTTATTCATGTTAGGATCACCACTACACCCCATGGAAGAAGAGCGTGCCAGAACTATCATGGCAAACAGTGCAAGGATGCATCAACTGGGTGTGAAGTCTTTAGCAAGTATTCTTTCATGTCCTACTGTATTCACACCCAAAAAGATCAAGAAGGAAGACTCTAGATCTGAGTACAATCCTGAGGATGATGTTGAAGAGGAATCTGATTCCAGTGAAGGAGACTGGTCATGTCAATCCCTATTCAGTGAGGACAATGAGTTGCAGGTTATTCCCTAATTCGGAAGCTCAACATTCTTCCATGATATCACAACAATTAGGGTGTAATGCTTAAAACTCTTTAAGTGATAAAAACTCCCTTTAGTTAAAAAAAACAACAACTAGGGCACATCTTACTTATCTTGTGTTGAACAGTTTGATTATTGCGTGTCATATATTTTGTGCTACTTCATCTATTCAATACCATAAGACGTGTTGACAAGCTAATTAAGGTTGTGGTTGTCATTTTAACATGGTTTCCATCTATGCTCCTGACATGCTTGACATCTGCTAGGTCATTTGTCATTACAGACACGCTTGTTTGATTGTCATGTGCTATTTTCCAAATATTTTCTGTACATTGCTGGCCATCTGTTAGTTTCATCTATTTTCTAGTACATTGCTGGTCACCTGCTAGTTTCATCTGTTTTCTGTACATACTTACATCTATTTTCTTTGCATGCTTGATAGGAAAGCAAGAAAAGGATGATGTCGACACCAGCTTTAGAGGATGAGGATGATACTTTAGGTGTCGTGCTGGATCGTGGAAAGCATACTTTGTTGAAGAAATCTCATGTGGAAACAAGTATTTCAAAGTCTGAACACCAAGTGCAAACTTATGTTGAGAGAGGGAAGCATGCTAATACGCGCAGCACAATAGCTGATTTGACGGCGGCGAATGCAGAATCTGAGCGAATGAGGCTCCGGTTTGCATTTGAAATGGAAAAAATGCGGAAGGAATAACAGAAGCTAAAAACGTTCCAACAAGAAGGAGTTGCCCTGCTTGAAGAGTTAGCTCAGCGCATATTTGGTAATTGAAACTATGGCCGTGTTGATGAAAACTGAATTTCTGTATGTTGGTTTGCTTTTCTGTAAAATAAACCACTAGTGTTGCAATTTCTGTATTTGATGCCTGCTATGTGGTTTTCTTTTCTCCATATGGAACATGGAAAGGTCATTTCTAACGATGATTTAAGCACCCATTTCGCACGAAATAAAAACGTCGTAGTATCGTAACGTAAAAACATACTCGGGTTAGGTGCCGTATGCCATGCCCACGTGTCGTTTTATGGTTGGATAGTTCCACAGCAAAAATAAAAACGTCGCGAAATAGGTGCCACGTGGCACCGTACCTATGGTCCACTTGTCGTTTTATGACTGGGTAGTTCCACAACGAAACAGAAATGTCGCGGAAAAGGCGCCACGTGATACCACGCACTTGGTCCACGTGGCGTCGTTTTGGGACAGAAAACAAATCCGTCACCGCGTAGCCCGCGACAACCGGAGATCGTCGCCGAAAAATACACGCGGCGACGTACGATTGTTCCACGTGGCGTCATCTCGTTGCGTCATCTCATACCACGACGCTAGCAAGTTCGTCGCAGATGGCGTCCACATGGTTTCACATGATTGGTCGAGGCCGCGACGACAAAAATCTTCGTGAACGGGATCAGCAGTTATGACGTCATGAACGGATTGGTGATGTCATAAACGGGGCCTCAACAGAATCTATTTTTGACGAAAAAAAACGTTGCGATCGTAATGACGTAAGCTACTTGTACTGTGACGTCAGCTGATTACGCTAATAGCCGTCAGTTAATCCTTTGCCACGTGTCAGCCGACAGCGACAAAAAACAACGTTGCCGCTTAATGGTCCGGGACCAGACGGCCCAGATGCTCGCGACAATTTTCTGAACGTTGCGGATATCCTCAACATTCTCACGTTCAAATTAATGTCACATAATCATCTGTGACAGTCGATCAGGGACGTTCTCACTCCGTCGAGCAAACCGTCGCGGATTGCCCTTAGCGACGGTTTGGAGCCCATCCCCAACGGTATTGAAACGTTCCGGATCGCGCGGAATTTGGTAGTGATGTAGTCTATGTTTATGTTCTTAAGATAGATATAATTCGAGTTCACAATATGGAGAAATAGATGACAGAAGTTTCCATGGATCTAAGTGATAGAAGTTAAAAGGATTACATGAGACAAATGCCGATGCAAAAACATATACCAAACAGATAATTCGATTTCACAATATGGACAAATAAATGACAAAAATGAAAAGGGATACATTCGACTAATCTGCGACATTCTCGTGGAACGAAACTCGCCTCCAACTAGGCATATTGGGCCGGGAACAAAAATCCACGACGGAAAATATAAGAAACATCGAGATCGACCGCAAAGTCGAGTGCAAATTCCACTTTTCAGCCATCTGCGACGGAAACCACATGACGTTATCAAAATGTTCAGCTCAAAACGTCCCTAATCGCGTGGAATTTGGTAGTGCATTGTTTTGGGTGTTCCTTGGGCCTAACCAAACACAATCGAGCAATTATTTCTACTTTTCTACCCCCTTCCGGCTATGGTAGAGGGGCCAGATCAGCAGTTTTGTCCCTTTCTCCAACGGGCCTAGGGTTTCTCCGGAGAGGAGCTCCAGAGCGTCTTAATCCCACCCAGGCCTAGGGTAACACATAACATGTTTTTTAGATTGTTTCATGGGTCTTGTATGCCCAAGATTCCCTCACTCTTTGTGTTAGGGCTTCACCGGCGTCGTGTTCTCTCTCGCCGGTTCGAGGGCTACTCAGAGCCCGAAATCCCGGATCTGACGGAACAGGGGGAATGTTTCCAAGAGGTGGGACCTACCATTGTCTTGGGTGTTCCTTGGGCCTAACCTAACACAACTGAGCAATTAGTTCCACTTTTCTACCCCCTTCCGGCTCACGTAGAGGGGACAGAACGACAGTTCCATCCTTTTGTCCAGCGGGCCTAGGGTTTCACCGGAGAGAGGCTCCACACCGTATGAATCCCGCATATGCCTGGGGTATTCCATATAATGTGTTTTATAGTGTGGCATGTGTCCTGGATTCCCAATATTACCTCACTCTCTTTGTTATGGCTTCACTGGCGTCAGATTCTCTCTCGCGGGTTCCAAGACTACTGAGAGCCCGAAACTCGCGGATCTCACGGAACGAGGGAATCTTGCCAAGAGGTGGCCCCACCATTGTCTTGGGTATTACTTATTCCTAAACTAACATAACCAAGAAATTAGTTCCACTTTGCTACCCCCTTCCGGCTCACGTATAGGGGCCAGATAGGCAGTTCCGTCCTTTTCTCCAACGGGCCTAGGGTTTCTCCGAAGAGGAGCTCCACAGCGTCTTAATCCCACCCAAGCCTAGGGTATCATGTAACATGTTTTTTAGAGTGTGGAATGGTTCTTGGAAGCACAATATTCTCTCACTCTTTGTGTTAGGGATTCACTGGCGTCAGATTCTCTCTAGTTGTTGCAGGACTACCCAGGGACCAAAAGTCCCGGATCTGACGGAGAACGGGGGGATGTTTCCAAGAGGTGTGGTCCCTACCATTTTCTTGGGTGTTCCTTGGGCATAACCTAACACAACCAAGCAATTATTTCCATTTTTTCTACCCACTTTCGGCTCATGTAGAGGGTCTAGAACGGCATTTTCGTCCTTTTTTCCAGCAGACCTAGGGTGTCTCCGGAGAGGAGCTCCGGAGCGTCTTAATCACACCAAAACCTATGGTATGACATACCATGTGTATTATAGTGTGTCATGTGTCTTGGATGACCAATATTCCCTCACTCTCTGTGTTATGGCTTCACCGACGTCGGATGCTCTCTCGTGGGTTCGAAGACTACTCAGATTCCGATACTCCCGGATCCGAAGGAACGGGGAAATCTTGCCAAGAGGTGGGATCTAAAATTGTCTTGGGTGTTCCTTGGGCCACAACAAAGCAATTAGTTACAATTTGCTACCCTTTACGGCTCACGTAGAGGGCCCAGACTGGCAGTTTCGAGATTTTCTCCAACGAGCCTAGGGTTTTTTCGGACAGGAGCTCTAGAGCGTCTTAATCCCACCCAAGCCTAGGGTATAATGTAACATGTTTGTTATATCATGTCATGTGTCTTGGAAGACCAAGATTCCCACACTCTTTGTGTTAGGGATTCACGAGCGTCAGATTCTCTCTAGTAGTTGCAGGACTCCTTAGGGACCAAAACTCTCGGATCTGACGGAGAACGGGGGGGATCTTGCCAAGAGGTGAGCCCTACCATTGTCTTGGGTGTTAATTGGTACTAACCTAACACTACCAAGCTATTAGTTCCACTTTTCTACCCCCTTTCGGCTCACGTAGAGGGTCCAGAACGGCAGTTGTGCCCTTTTTTCCAGCGGACCTAGCTAGGGTGTCTCCGAAGAGGAGCTTCGGAGTGTCTTAATCTCACCCAAGCCTAGGGTATTCTATACCATGTGTGTTACAGTGTGGCATGGGTCTTGGATACCCAAGATTATCTCACTCTTCGTGTTAGGGCTTCACTGACGTCGGATTCTCTCTAGTGGTTCCACGACTACTCAGAGCCCGAAACTCCCGAAAATGACGGAACGTGGGGAATATTACCAGGACGTGAGACCTACCACTGTCTTGTGTGTTCCATGGGTCTAACCTGACACAAACAACCAATTAGTTCCACTTAGCTACCCCTTTTCGGCTCTCGTAGAGGTTCCAGAACAACAGTTCCGTCCTTTTTTTCTCCAACTGGCCTAGGGTTTCTCCGGAGAGGAGCTCTAGAGCGTCTTAATCCCACCCAAGCCTAGGGTATGTCATACCATGTGTGTTAGAGTGTGACATGGCACTTTGATTACCAAGATTGCCTCAATCTCTGTGTTATTGCTTCACCGGCGTCGGATTCTCTCTCGCGGGTTCCAGGATACTCAGAGTCCAAAACTCCCGGATCTGACCGGACGGGGGGAATGTTGCCAAAATGTGGGCCCTACCATTGTCTTGGATGTTCTTTGGGCCTAACCTAACACAACTAAGCAATAATTTCCACTTTGCTACCCCTTTCCGGCTCACGTAGAGGGTCCATAACGTCAGTTCCGTCCTTTTCTTTAGCATGCCTAGGGTATCAACGGAGAGGAGCTTCAGAGCGTCTGAATCCCACCCAAGCCTAGGGTATTCCATACCATGTGTCTTATAGTGTGGCATGTGTCTTCAATGCTCAAGACTGCCTCAATCTTTGTGTTATGGCTTCATCGGCGTCGGATTCTCTCTCGTGGGCTCCAGGGCTACTCAGAGCCTGAAACTCCCGGATCTGACGGAACATGGAGAATATTGCCAAGAGGTTGTCCCTACATTGTCTTGGGTGTTCCTCGGGCCTAACCTAACACAACACAGCAATTATTTCCACTTTGCTACCCCCTTCCGGCTCATGTAGAGGGGCCAGATCGGTAGTTCCGTCCTTTTCGCCAACAGTCCTAGGGTTTCTCCGGTGAGGAGCTCCGGAGCGTCTTAATCCCACACAAGCCTAGTGTATCACATAACATGTTTTTTAGAGTGTGGCATGGGTCTTGGATTCACAAGATTCCCTCACTCTTTGTGTTAGTGCTTAACCGGCGTCAGATTCTCTCTCTGGTTTTAGGACTACTCAGAGCCTGAAACTCCCGGATCCGACGAAACAGGGGGAATCTTGCCAAGTGGTGGGCCCTACCATTTTCTTGGGTGTTCCTTGAGCCTAAACTAACATAACCAAACACTCAGTTCCACTTTGATATCCCCTTCCGGCACACGTAGAGGGACTAGAACGGCAGATTCTTCTTTTCTCCAGCGGGCCTAGGGTTTCTCCGGAGAGGGGTTCCGGAGTGTCTGAATCCCAAACAAACCAAGGTTTCGGCATATAATGTGTGTTAGAGTGTGTCATGGGCCTTGTATGCCCAAGATTCCCTCGCTCTTTGTGTTAGGGCTTCACCGGCGTCAGATTCTCTCTTGCAGGTTCAAGGACTACTTAGAGCTTGAAAGTCCCCCTTCGGACGAACCCGAAGGAATATTATGAGAACATGTGGTAGATATTAGTTCTCCGTCTAAGCTATATCCTACCCTAACACGGCCAAACAAAATATTCCATTAGGACACCCCCTTCCAACGCCGGTGGAAAGGGTGGACGAAAAAGGTGACTTTTTGGTCAACATGCCAGAGTTTCGCTGAAGCGGGGGCTCCGGAGCATAGGAATCCCTACAAAACCTTGATGGGGTCCAATAATTTCTATACAAATGTGTTTCGAGGAATGGAGATATCCAAGATCCTAATAAGAGGTGTGACCGGTTTCACCGACATCACTTCTACAGAGAAAGGGTTCTTCCACTACATCTCGAAACTCCCCCTTCAGACGAACCTGAGCGAATGTCTTATCAGATCTAGTGGTAGATATTAGTTCTCCATGTACCTATGGCCTACCCTGACACAACCAAACCCATTGGGACACCCCCTTCCGACGCTAGTGGAAGGGTTAGACGAAAAGGTTGGCTTTGAGCATGAGAAGCCTACCACAGGCAAACTAAATATACAATTGGGACACCCCCTTCGGAGCTGAAATTTAGGGAGTTTCAATCAAACTTAAGTAAAAATAAAGATAATACATTCATAGTGAAGGGAACTTAATTAAGATAATAATTATTACAGTCAATAAAAGCCTAAACTAGGTGGTGGCACTCCTCGGACCTGCAGTTCGGGCAGTTTCCCGGGTGTGCAAGTGCCCAGCTGCAAATGGGGCAGTTACATGGGAGGAGGAAGGCGTTTGCTGGCGGGGAGGCAGGTTCAGGCGGTGCCAAGGGGCGCCACTCTGTCTCGGGCGAGTTCTCTTCCTCCTCCTCCTCCTCGCCAGAACACTCCGTGTCGCTGGAGTGCATGCTGTTGTAGATGCGGTGGGAGTGGAGCCACCCAAAGTACTCCAGCTCCACTTGCTTATCCAAGTACAACGAAGACATGGCATCCTAGGGGCCATGATGCCTCGTCTGCCACGACATATTCTCGTAGCAGTGGTTGATATAGTCGACCCGTGCCTGGCCGGAGAGACGCGGCGCCACCGGGACAAAGATGGCATTGTTCTTCCAACCTTCCGAGAGGCGTAAAGAAGCCGGCACCGGAGTGTTCATGCGGATAAGTGCACGCGTTCTCCTTTGTCAGCAGATTCTCGTCAGATGGAGGCGCGTGGGCACCCGCAGGGTTACGGGGAGCTCATAGTCCGGCCGCATCGTGTCGGCGTTGGTGCATAGTGGAGGCAGAGAGAAGGTAATGGATGAGTGGAATTTTGGAGTAGAGGAGGAGAGATGCTCGGCCCCATAAATTTTAACTCCGGCCAAAATAGCTCTCCACGGTACTGATGGTGCAGGTCTTGCACTCGTTGGGAGACCCCAAGAGGAAGGTATGATGAGCACAACAGCAGTTTTCCCTCAGTAAGAAACCAAGGTTTAATCGACCAGTAGGAGGAAGGAGTAACTTCAGAAGGTTGAAGCAGCTGAGGTGGCAGGTCGCACTACTGGTTCAGAAGGAACATAGAACCTACACAACACAATCAAATCACTTTGCCCCAACGAAGCAGTGAGGTTCTCAATCTCACCGGTTTTGCTGAACACAAAGAGGTTAAACGTATGGTGTGGAAAAGAGTAGGAAAACAGTATCAAAGCAATATGAGAGCAGTATGAAAGCAGTATGAAAGCAGTATGAAAGCAGTAGGTGTTTTATCAGTATGGGGAAAAAGGACCGGGGTTCACATTTCATTAGTGGTGTCTCTCCATGAAAGATAAATAACATGTGTGTTGAACAAATTAAATCTGGGCAATTGAAATAAATGAAGGCTGCACCGTAATGCATATGCAAGACATAAAGATTACTATGTGATTCATGCGGGCATTACAACAGGGTACATATATCGTTATCCAACTGCATCTATGACTAAAAATCCACCCTTCGAATATCATCCGACCAAACATTGGGTATCAAGTTGCAAGCAACAGATAATTGCAATAAGAAAAGTGTGTAATGTGAACAATAACATCATCCATAGACAAACCATTGTTGTTTTCTCCCTAATGGCAACAACATATCCTCCATCCGTCATGTTTATGTCACTCGAGCATTGATAAAAAGGAGGAGTGAACCCACTATCGATCATAAATACCCCCTCTTGGATTTACTAGCATCTACTTGGCCAGAGCATCTACTAAAAACGGACAGTATGCAAGATCATAAATAACATAAGCATGAAGATGACATGATAGATTGATAATCAGAAGACATAGTATTCAACATTCATCATATCCCAGCAAACACAACATGTGGCATTACATAGAGAAGATCTTGATCATGTTAGGCAGTTCACAAGATCTAAGCATGAGGCACAAAGTGGAGAGAATGACCATCTACATACTGTTATGGAACGGTAGTGCAGGGATGAACTACTCACTCATGACTTTGGAGGAGGGCATGGTGGTGTAGACCCCTCCGGTGATGATTTCCCCCTCCGGCAGGGTGTTGGGGAGAGCTCCAAAACCATCCCGATCTCGGGATGGCGGTGACGGCGGCCTCGGGTGTTTCTCGGGAAAAAGTGGGATATATTTAGGGTTTACGTCTCGGGTGGATTATATAGGAGAAAGGACAGAGGCGGTGGAGGCTCAGGGGACCCACACCGCCCCCTGGCGCGGCCAAGGGGGTCACTCCACCCTATGGTATGGGCCCCATGAGGCCCCCCTCTGGGTCTATTTGGGACTTTGTGGAACCTCTGAGATTTCTAAGACTTCTGGGCTTCGAATTTTCCAATTCCGATAATATCTCCAGAACAACTTTTCTGAAACTAAAAACAGAAGAAAACAAGGATCTGTCTCCGTGGCATCTTGTTAATAGGTTAGTATCGAAAATCGATAAAAATGACATAAAGTGTATAGCAAACATGTGGAAAACAATTAGAAAACAACATGGAACATCAGAAATTAAGGATACGTTTATGACGTATCAACATCCCCAAGCTTAGTTCCTACTCGTCCTCAAGTAGGTAAACGATAAAAACACAATAATTTCTGAGGTGACATGCTACCAACATAAACTTGATCATCAATATGTAAAAGCATAAGTAAGCTGAGAACATAGAACTTAAACATAAGCATGATAAATAGAACTTTAATAATAAAGCATAGCAATCACTTTGCATCATGAGAAGTAACTCAAATAAAAGATGATGAATAACAATGCAAAGAAAGATATGCGTTTGTTTCAAGTATAGAGAAAGCATGTCAAAGTGTTGTTTCGTTAGTCCTTAAGAGCGGGTCAAAACATAAATGCCAGGACACCTTCGAAGTTGATGAGGAAGACTAGAAATAATAGTTAGAGAGCAAGAAATATCACATAATGAATCAATTAATAATGTTTCTGGGAAAAATGCACATAAAACTCAGAATGGAAAAAATGCTCTCTCAATTGCACATAAGACTCAACCTAAAATTATAAGAAAGGCCCTTCGCAGAGGGAAGCATGGATCACTCGCGTGCTAGAGATTTTATTTTATTAAACAGAGGTACTGAAAACTTGACACTCCTCCCAACCATCTTTCACAAACCATAGCTAACCGAATCCTCGGGTGCCTGCCAACAATCACATACCATGGAATCAAGTATTTTCAAAAGGAGGGGCATTCAAATTAAGATTGGGAAATGCCTTAATAATGCATTGTATTTATCTAAGTGAGTTTCATAGGCTCCTCTCTTAGTACTTTTAGGCTTACTATCTTTATCAAATAAATTCTCAGGAACAATCCAATAAAAATTCTTTTCTTGGGCTTCATGCAATGCTATCAATTTAAAAGGGATTGGTATTTTATCTTACTTTTCATTATTAGATTTAGTTTTTTAAAGATCACCAACAATGTCTACACATGAGCCAAGCATATTGAAATGATCAAAGACTTTTCTTGCTTCTATAGCAATATCTCCAAATTCTTTAAGCATAGCTTTTAAGATAAAGTTTCTTTTCTCAACATCTTCAGTGTTATTCGAATTGAGGAACATATGTTGTCATATGGGATGGAGATTAACAAACCTAGCTTCTAACATGTGAACTAAAGAAGCTGTAGCAGTCTCATAATTGGGAGCAAGTTCTACTAAGGATTTTTCCTCAAGATTATCATGTTTACTAACATGATCAAAGAATTCTTTAATAGTGTCCTTTCCAGGTATAGAACCACTTCCCACCGTAAAATCTTTCAGGGTAAAATTAGGGAACAACATGATGAAAAATAACAACAAAGTGACAAAAATAATAACTAGAAGAAGAACTAATTTTTTTTTGTGTTTTTGATAAAGAGAAGGAAACAAGACAAAATAAAATAAACTAAGCAAAACAAAACCAAAGTAAAGAGATTGGAAGTGAGAGACTTCCCTTGAAGAAATTATATTCCTCCCCGACAATGGCTCCAGAAAAGTAGCTTGATGGTGTAGGTCATGCACTCGTTGGGAGACCACAAGAGAAAGGTATGATGAGCACAGCAGCAGTTTTCCCTTAGTAAGAAACCAATGTTTAATCGACCAGTAGGAGGAAGGAGTAACTTCAGAAGGTTGAAGCAACTGAGGTGGCAGGGCGCACTACCGGTTCAGAATCAACGTGGAACCTACACAACACAATCAAATCACTTTTCCCCAGCAAAGAAGTGAGGTTGTCAATATCACCGGTTTGCTGAACATAAAGAGGTTGAACGTATGGTGTCGAAAACAGTAGGAAAACAGTATGAAAGCAGTATGAGAGAAGTATGAAAGCAATATGAAAGAAGTAGGGGTTTTGTCATTATGAGGAAAAAGTACAGGTGTCCACAGTTCACCAGTGGTGTCTCTCCGTGAAAGATAAATAACATGTGTGGTGAACAAATTACATCTGGGCATTTGACAGAAATGAAGGATGCACCGTAGTGCATATGCAAGACATAAAGATTAATGTGTTATTAATGCGGGCATTACAACAAGATACATAGACCGTCATCCAACTTCATCTATGTAACATCCCAAATTTTGCTACATTAGGGTGTGTGGTGTTGCGTTCATCTCATACATGCATGAAACAAAAATTTAAGCATGTTTGAAACAATTTAAATCGTGAATTCAAATGGTTTGAGAAAAATCCCACATATTGTACTTACAATGGGTTCCAAAATTTTGTACTGAAAAATATTTCAAATTCACCAAAGAAAAACTTGGCAAGGTTGCAAATTTGACAAGGTTTCCAAAAACTATTTTTGCCAAATTTTTACTTTGCAAAAAGGACCAGAAACATTGTTTTCTCTTCAGTTTTCCAAGGAAAAGGACCTCTCTGTAATATTTCAAAACTTCAGGGGGTTTTGTATTTTTCTTTTCTTGCTTCTTCTTCCTCTTGACAGAAGGCAGAGAAGCTGCTCGCTGTCATCGTGGCCGTCTCCGTTCGACATCTCCTGCCTGCTTCGGTCGCGCGTGCATAACGAGGGCAGGTCGAAGCCGTGATGCTCCTCTCCTCCCTCAGTCGCGCTCTCCCTCTCTCTCTACTGGAGAACAGACATAGACCCTAACCTCACCTTGACACACGCCGGCGAGCGCCGCCGTTCTAGACGCTCCCGCGTGTCGCACCCGGACTTCTAGAGGATACTCACAGTCCGTTAAACAGTAGATGATTGGATTACGGGGCCTACCTGCACCCGCACCTCTTACGAGTAGGCCAACAAGTATACGTGTGACAACCAACCTCTACTATTCATCGTCTGTGCAAACCATCCCCTAGGAATCAGGATACTTCCATTGACGCACTTCATACCATTCACACATGGTACGTCAACGGCACTTTAACAAGTGATATCACAACTAATATCTAAGACACAAAGAAATAGAAATAAGTGGCAAAAGCTCTCACTAGAGCAGAGATAGCAAATACAGTCATGCAGAGGACACATGTCCCAACAAATCATCATTACATCACAGCGGAAGCATCCAAAGTGTCTGAGTACAGACAAGATCCAAATAGGCCTAAGAGGCCGGAAACGAAAGAACGGAGCCCATCCACGAAGTCTCAGATCCTGCCCGGGTCCGCTATCTACTCGTCAGCAGCTTCGTCATATTCGACGTAGTAGCCACCATGGGGATCCTCGGAAACACAGTCTGCAGAACACGCAGCCCCAAAGGGATCAGTACGGCCGAGTACTGGCAAGCAAGACGCACAAGATACCAAAGTGTACCCGTCAACACAAAGTACATATGCTTTGGGTTCAACGGAAGATAGGTGATACAAAGATGCGGCAGCGGGCTGCACTAACCAACTACAGAGACACGCTACAACATCCGGCTAAAAGAAAGGAGATAAGTTAGCGTATCGAAACCAACTACCACTAACCTCAAACAAACCCATCCTGGATGTCGCCCCTTATCCAAAGAAGCAATCCGAGGATAACTCACACAGTTGGATTAATGAAGGTTCAGGTTATTGTGTCAATAAGCCTATTACTAGTCAAACTATTATTAATTAGGTGTAAGTTGTATGAGTACTTGTTAGCCAACACTTTCACCAAGTCGTCACATAACCGCGGACAACACGACTTCTCGAGAAGATTCATCCCTGCAGGGTGTGCTCCAGTACCCGTACACACTCGAGCCACCAACTAAAACTCAGGTGGACTCGACACGACCTGAACCATCTCTACAGCCTGTCCTAGGAGCCACGGAGCTATAAGGTCCCAGCCACGCAGCCGAATACTCCGCGCAAGTGTGCAAAACTCCCGCAGGACGCAACACCCCGGCAATACAGGCCTCGCCCTATATGTGTGCGTCATCAACATCATCAGTATCCACCATGGGAGCGACCCATTCATGCGTATGAGCCAAATGGAACACCCGAACTAAGTGTGGCTCTTCGGACAAACTGCGGATCAGGTCAAAGTCGAGGGGGTTCCATACTACCACCCGGATGCGGTGAGCACGCTCATCATGGATCAGAGGACAAGACCCTTTTCCTAATTAGGGTCGACACTAGCAGGCTTCAAAACCCTAACCCGGGCCTCCTGCCGGTGCCTTATCATCAAATTATTATTACCCCGAACATTAACATGATATTGATTATAACAAGCCCATCTATCAACTAAAGAGGTGATAAGATAAAAGACAACAAGACTCGAGCACAACAAACCTAAGCATGATACTACGACACGGGCTAACAAACAACAGGGTTGTAGGTGTGGGGGTGAGGCTATATTCATGGCTGCAGGATGACATGTGATAGGATCGGAACACAAGCAACGAATCATAAGGCTAGCAGATTAGACAAGGGAAAGTATCGGTATCAAGTGTGGAAAGGACACAATGGTTCATGTGAGTGAATACTTGCCTGCAAACTCAGTAGCCTGGTACTGAGCTAACTCCTCTGAAGTTGTATCGTAAACCTCGTATGTCTCAACGTCGTCGTCTATTCGAGAAGAAGCAAACAAACAACGAAGAGAGACGGACAATCAATAACATGGCATAATGCACAAACATGGGATGATGCATGAAAATTTAATTGATGCACCAATTTAATGATAAAGGACATAAGAGCAATTGTAAATGGGCCCAATAGCAATTTAAATTGCATTTGGGAATTACCCATATGTAGTATTAATGAATTAAAAGAAGTACAAGTAAACATTAAGTTGAAGTGATTACATGCATGATGAATGATGAAAACAGCAAGAAAACAACTTTAGCTTCCAATTGATATGTTGTTTACCAAGTTTGGAATTTTATTTACTAAGGTATGAAATTTGGCTTCTTAAATGAGTTACACAAACATTTATTGTTTTCACCAATTTTAAAGGTTCAAAACAGATAACAAAATTCATATTTGGAAAGAACACAAAATTTTAGATGGAATACATATTTCATTTGTTGAAAATGGATTTAAAATGAACAAGTTATTTATTTGACAATTTTAAATGCATCAAGTAAGAAACAGTTGTTTTCAGCAATTTAATTTATTTAAAATAGAACGCAAAGTTGATATTTGCAAAGTTCATGAAAAATGGAATGGAAAACATATTTGGTTTGTTGAATTTGGAAATTCTATGCCCAAGTTATGAATTTTGCAATTTAAAAGGTGTAATTAAAGTATTGAATTATTACTCCAATTTTAATTAGGAAAAACAGTGAACAAATTGTATTGAATAGGTTGAAAAACATGTATAAAATGTTTCAATGAACATTTTGAGCTATTAGACATAATTTTTGGATCATTATTGAATTTATTATGCATTTTTCCATAACCATTTTTATTCTGCCCTTTTTAGTAAACAGAAGGAAACATGTTCAAATTTAATTCAATTGTGACCAAATAAAATACCACTATGTAGAGTTTGTTTAGACAAATTTTTAGAGCCCAAGTTTGCTCAATTTGGGTGAACAAAACTCAAGTTATGAACAAATTGTATTGAAAAGGTTGAAAAACATGTATAAAATGTTTCAATGAACATTTTGAGCTATTAGAAATAATTTTTGGATCATTATTGAATTTATTATGCATTTTTCCATAACCATTTTTATTCTGCCCTTTTTAGTAAACAGAAGGAAACATGTTCAAATTTAATTCAATTGTGACCAAATAAAATACCACTGTGTAGAGTTTGTTAAGACAAATTTTTAGAGCCCAAGTTTGCTCAATTTGGGTGAACAAAACTCAAGTTATGAATTCCCAAAGTTTCCAATTTTTATTGCATTTTCTGTATTTAATTATTTAGTGCAAAATTTATTACAGAAACATGTTGCAACTTTGTGACTAATAGAAAGAGCACAAGATTCTGAATCCACAGAAACTTGAATCATTGAAATTGGAGCAATTATGGATTTTACAAATAAAGCCTCAGATCTGTTTTTCTGGATTTCGGGGAAAAAAAGAAAAAGGCAGAAAAAAGGGGTGGCTTTTGCTACTCGGGGGGGATTCGAACTCGGGACTACTGGCTGCGCGCGCGGTTCGCTAGCCAGTTGGGCTGTTGTTCGATTCGTGTTAGGACTAGAGCGCACCAGTTTTTGAGGTAAAGGATTCAGCTTTAAACTGACGAAACTGCACAGGGAGGAACAAATCGACGAGGGGAAGGACGACGGCGGCGACCCGTGCGATCTGCTGCTGTGGCCGGCGTGCGCGGGCGCCGGGGGGATGGGTGTTGTGGCTGCTCGCGGAGCAGAGGGGAAGGAGAGAGAGCGGACAGGGGCGCGCTTCACCGCGGGCTCGGCGAGCGGGGAGAAGGCGGTCGAGGAGGGTCCTGACGGGCGACGTCGACGGTGGAGAACGGAGCTTGGCGGCAGCGATCCGCGGCTCCGGGGACTCCTCCCCGGAAGCGAATCGGAAGAGGGCGACGAGGGCTTTCCGTTCCTGTGCGTGGAAGGCCTCGGCAGCGAGCGTAGCGGCGGCGGTTCGAGCTCTAAGAACCGGCCATGGAGGCAAGGCTTGGGGTTCAGAAAAAACTTCGGGAATCGACAGGGAAGGGACAGGAAAAGGAAGAGGGTGGCGGCGGACATGGAGGAGGAAGAAGGAAGCTAGGGTTTCGGTGGGGAGAGGGGGTAGAAATAGGAGGTGGAGGCAGGAGGGAGGCCCTGCTCGGTGGGGATGTCTCCCCTCCTCTGTCTCCGTACAGAGGAGGAAGACGACATGAACGTGGGGGCTGGGCCTCGTGGGGGTGTGGTGGGCTCAGCCCAATTGGGCTGGCCTGCCCTCCCCCCTTTTTTTGTTTTCTATTTCTATTTTTTTTTTGTTCACCTTAATTTTTGTAGGAAAGAAAAGAGGGAAAAAAGAATAGGGTGTTGGGGTTGAAAATTTTTGGTGATAATTTTTATTAGTTATTTATTGCAAAAGCCCAGTTGCATGATGTTTTGTTTTCAAAAAATTTAAATATTTTTGGATGGTTGAATTTTAATTGAATTTGAGTGAATTTTGTAATAATTCAAAATATTGAAAAATTTAGCAAGTTAATTATTTGGAAATTCAAGTTTATTGGAAACAAATAAATGGTTTGATTTGAATGTTTCATTTGAAAATTGTAACAGACCAAGTGTGAAACATAATGATTTGAAATTTGATTTGGAATTCAAACTCAACACATGAATGCATTATGATGACATGATGCAATAATTAAAAATTCACAACAACACAATGCAATTGGGGAATTTTCATACTTGGGATGTTACAAAACGCCCCCCCTTGAAGGAATCGCGCCCCGAGATTCCTACTGAGAAGAGAAAAGGTCCGGCTACTTCTTGCGAAGATCCTCTTCGGTCTCCCACGTTGCCTCTTTATCGGAATGATGAGACCACTGCACTTTTAAGAACTTGGTGCTCTTGTTGCGAGTTTTGCGCTCGGCCTCATCGAGAATGCGAATAGGGTGCTCTTCATAAGAGAGGTCTTCTTGCAGATCAATGGAATCATGATCAACTGCACGACCTGGATCTTTGAAGCATTTCTTGAGCTGTGACACGTGAAAGACATCATGCACCTTGGATAGCTTTTCTGGAAGTTCAAGACGATAGGCATTTTCTGCATGCTTTGAGAGAATGTTGAAGGGACCAATATAACGTGGAGCAAGCTTTCCCTTGACACCAAAACGATGAGTGCCTCTGAGAGGAGTGACACGGAGGTAGGCTTTGTCTCCAGCTGCATAGACCATATCTCTGTGTTTGCTGTCATAGTAGCTTTTCTGACGAGACTGAGCAATCTTCAGATTGTCACGAATGATGCGGACTTTCTCTTCAGCCTCCTTAACAATGTCAGGGCCTAAGAGTGAACGTTCACCAGCTCCAGACCAATTGATAGGACTCCTGCATCTATGGCCATAGAGAGCCTCGAAAGGTGCCATGCCTAGACTTGCCTGGAAGCTGTTGTTGTAGGAGAATTCAGCATATGGAAGACATTCCTCCCATTTCATGCCAAAAGAGAGACCACATGCTCTGAGCATATCCTCGAGAATCTGATTGACTCTTTCCACTTGCCCTTGAGACTGAGGGTGATAAGATGTGCTGAACAGAAGCTTGGTGCCCAAGGCTTCTTCAAAGCTTTTCCAGAAATGAGAAGTGAAGATGCTTCCACGGTCTGAGCTGATTTCCAATGGAACACCATGAAGAGGAACAATTCTTGTGGTGTAGAGCTCTGCCAATTGACTAGCTGAGATTGTCTCTTTAACAAGGAAGAAATGAGCAACTTTAGTGAGTCGATCAATGACAACGAATATTGCATCGTTGCCCCTCTTGGACTTTGGAAAACCAGTGACGAAGTCCATTTCAGAGGTTGGAGAAGACCCGCTGATTTCTGATGAACTGCTTTGACACGTTGACAAACATCGCATTCAGAGACATATTTAGCAATTTCACGCTTCATGCTAGACCACCAATACATTGTTTTGAGATCCTGGTACATCTTTGTACTTCCAGGGTGTATGGAAAGAGGAGTATCATGAGCCTCCTTGAGAATCACATCTTTCAGGCTTTGGATTTCGGGAACTGCAATGCGTCCTTGGAAAAACACTGTTCCCTTGTCATCAATTGAGAAGCACTCATACTTCACATTGCCTGCTTTGATGTTCTTTGCGATCTTCTTGATCTCAGCATCACGAAGTTGTTCAGAACGAATCTTGTCCTCAAGCGTTGGACTGGCTGTCAAGTTTGCAAGATAGCCTTGAGGAACAAGTCCAAGATTCAGCTTTTGGCATTCTTCGTGAAGAGGAGGTTGGCTTTCCATGATCATGAGATTGTTGCAATAGGACTTGCGACTGAGAGCGTCGGCCATTACATTAGCCTTGCCTGGAGTGTTAGAAATGGTGAGATCGAAGTCTTTGATCTTCTGAATCCATCTCCTTTGTCTAAGTTTCAGATCTGGCTGACTGAAGATGTACTTTAGACTGTTGTGGTCAGAAAAGATCTCAGTGCGATTACCCAACAAGTATTGTCTCCATTTCTTGAGGGCAAAGACAACTGCTGCAAGCTCAAGGTCATGAATAGGATAGTTGAGCTCATGTGTGTTCAACTGGCGAGAAGCATAAGCCACAACTTTACGTTCTTGCATAAGAAATGCACCTAGACCTTGGAGAGAAGCATCACAGAATATTTGGAAAGGTTTGGACGGATCTGGGCCAACCAGAACTGGTGTAGAAGTGAGTTTAGTCTTCAGGAGATTGAAGCTTTCATCACATTGTGGAGACCAGATGAACTTCTTGTCCTTCTTTGTGAGGTCAGTGAGAGGTTTGGCAATCTTGGAGAAGTTTTGGACGAAGCGACGACAATAGCTAGCCAAACCAAGAAAACTTCTGACTTGCTTCACCGTTTTAGGCGGTTTCCATTCAACAATGGCCTTAACCTTTTATGGGTCAATAGCTATGCCCTTGGCAGATATGACATGACCAAGGTAAGTGACTTCAGAAATCCAGAACTCACATTTGGAAAACTTGGCATAGAGGCGATGCTCGCGAAGCTTCATGAGAGTGAGACGAAGATGTTCTTCATGCTCTTTCTCGGATTTGGAGTAGACAAGAATGTCATCAAGATATACCACAACGAACTTGTCGAGGTATTCATGGAAGACAGAATTCATGAGTCGAGAGAAAGTCGCCGGTGCATTGGTGAGGCCAAAGGACATGACGGTGTATTCGTAGCGACCAAAGCGAGTTACAAAGGCTGTCTTTGGAACATCCTCTTTTCTGATCTTTATTTGATGGTAACCCATTCTCAAGTCCAACTTGGAGAATATAGAGGCTCCAGCAAGTTGATCAAAGAGATCATCGATGCGAGGAATTGGATATTTGTTCTTGATTGTTTTCTCGTTAAGAGGACGATAGTCAACAACGAGTCTCTTTGTTTGATCCTTCTTTGCCACAAAGAGAGTTGGGCATCCCCAAGCCCAGGAACTAGGTTGAATGTAACCTTTTTCCATGTACATATCGATTTGCTCCTTTAACAATTTCAGTTCAGGAGGAGCTATCTTGTATGGATACTTGGAGATTGGAGCAGTGCCTGGTTCAAGTTCGATGACGAACTCAACAGCTCTGTCAGGAGGCATTCCTGGCAATTCTTCTGGAAAGACATCGGGAAAGTCACAAACCACCGGAACAGTTTCAATAGATGGTAGAGGATTTGCATTGAGAGTGTAGAGTTGAACAACTGGACTTTCAGCATGGAAGTAGACTATCTGGCCAGAAGGGTGTGTGATTTTGACAGACTTAGCAGGACAATCAATGCCTGCTTTGTTGGCTACCAGCCAATCCATCCCAAGAATGACATCAATATCTGAAGAGTGGAGAGCTATCAGAGATGCCTGGAATGGAAGGTTTCCAATTGTGATCGCGATGTTCTGGCTAACTTTATTGCTTTTCCAGCTAGATCCCGGTGATTTCACTAGGAGAGGGATAGACATCTGTTCCAAGTTGATTTTACTGGTGTTTGCAAAGTTTTAAGAGATGAAGGAGTGTTAAGCACCAGAATCGAACAAGACTTTAGCACGAAACGAGTTCACAAGAAGTGTGCCCATTACAACCTCTGGAGATTCTTCTGCTCCCTAGGCCTTGACATGGTTCACCCTCACAGTTCTCAAGACAGACTTGTTCCTGTTGCGGGGCCTAGGCGAAGAAGTGTGTACCATCACATGATTGACATTAGAGATAGGTAGTGATGGTAGCTTGTTTTGCGGGCACTTGTAGGAGTAGTGTCCTGGTAGGCCGCACTTGTAGCATGTAATAACAGAACGAGGAGCTGTTGGACCTGGCTGAGATGGAGCACCTCCTGAAGATACCACTGGGGTGGGAGGGCGGGCAAGAAATCCTGCCGGGCTTGGCAAGAAGATGGGCGGTGTTGGAGTGGTATATGGAATCCAAACTCTTCGTTTTTGTGGAGGTATGATAGCTGTTGAGAGATTAGCCTGTTCACGAGAGTGCTTACGAGATTCCTCAACCAACTTGCGCCCATGCTCTTCATTTAGAGCGATGTTGATGACGTCCTCAAAATTCATGGCCTTGACGTTGGTGAGAGCATACTTGAGTTCCGGGTTGAGACCCCTGCAGAACTTTGCCATCTTTTTCGCTTCCGTGGAGACTTCATCGCCGTTGTAGCGAGCCAGGCGATTGAACTCTCTTTGGTATTCGAGAACGTCCAAATTGCCTTGTGTGAAAGAATAGAATTCCTCACGCATTCTGTCCATGAGCCCATCGGGAATGTGATGGCGCACGAAGGCTTGCTTGAAATCCTCCCATGTGATTGCCACACTAGGACCTCGCATTTCTTGGAAGTTCTCCCACCAAGACATGGATTGTCCACGGAGAAGGTAGGTCACGTAAGGAACACGGTCCTCATCAGCCACATGAGCTACCATAAGAGTACGGTTCATTTCACGGAGCCAATCATCAGCATCCAATGGCTCGGAGGAGGTATCAAACGTGCGCGGATTGAGCTCAAGGAACTCCCGAATAGACACCCGGGTGTTGCCATTACTCCCAAGGTCTTGGTTCTGCTGCATCTGCCTTATAACTTGTGTCATCTGAGACAACACTTTCCCCATCTCGGGTGGCAGTGTGTGTTCTTCGTCACCACTTTCCATCCTGAAGAGGATACCAAGATTAACACACTAACCGGATAACAAAATCCAATATAAGTGCTTACAAGGCTTACTTCAGACGGTAAGAAGGTAGCATGAAGCAAACATATACTACCCTCAATGTTCACCATAAATGGTTCGCGTACCACACGGATAGCCGTGTTGAAGAAGAAATCTTCGGAACAAAACGGATGGAGGTTAACAACGAATCAACAGGTAAGTTGTTACAACGAAAGAGACGATTTGTGAAGGACGATATCGAAGCAACAACTGGGAAACAGGAGACCACAAACACCTGAGGTACTACGGAAAAACCCATCCGGGCTTCTAGAGGATCAATATCTACTGCTTAAGGAATAGAGGATCTGCTTCCAGGGCTTATTTGCCACCGTTCTCAATCGTGAGTAGGCAACACGAAAATCGTGTCACAACCACATCCATTCCTATGGTCTAGTAGATATAACCATCCTCGAGAAACCAGGATGCGTGAAATCCTAACTTGAAAGTTTAGGTGAGAAGAGAAAAACAACGTTGCACTTCCTTACCAGAAAAGGGAGGGTGGGTGGGGAAAGAAATAAAAGAACAGAATTCCTACTCTCACGTTTCATTTTTCCTATATAGCTACAAAATAGTTTCTAGACTCAACTGCGACCCATAAAAGGGATCCTACAGGCAGACAGGCTCTGATACCATTTGTCGCACCCGGACTTCTACAGGATACTCACAGTCCGTTAAACAGTAGATGATTGGATTACGGGGCCTACCTGCACCCGCACCTCTTACGAGTAGGCCAACACGTATACGTGTGACAACCAACCTCTACTATTCATCGTCTGCGCAAACCATCCCCTAGGAATCAGGATACTTCCATTGACGTACTTCATACCATTCACACATGGTACGTCAACGGCACTTTAACAAGTGATATCACAACTAATCTCTAAGACACAAAGAAATAGAAATAAGTGGCAAAAGCTCTCACTAGAGCAGAGATAGCAAATACAGTCATGCAGAGGACACATGTCCCAACAAATCATCATTACATCACAACGGAAGCATCCAAAGTGTCTGAGTACAGACAAGATCCAAATAGGCCTAAGAGGCCGGAAACGAAAGAACGGAGCCCATCCACGAAGTCTCGGATCCTGCCCGGGTCCGCTATCTACTCGTCAACAGCTTCGTCATATTCCACGTAGTAGCCACCATGGGGATCCTCGGAAACGCAGTCTGCAGAACACGCAGCCCCAAAGGGGTCAGTACGGCCGAGTACTGGCAAGCAAGATGCACAAGATACCAAAGTGTACCCGTCAACACCAAGTACAGATGCTTTTGATTCAACGAAAGATAGGTGATACAAAGATGCGGCAACGGGCTGCACTAACCAACTACAGAGACACGCTACAACATCCGGCTAAAAGAAAGGAGATAAGTTAGCGTATCGGAACCAACTACCACTAACCTCAAACAAACCCATCCTGGATCTCGCCCCTTATCCAAAGAAGCAATCTGAGGATAACTCACACAGTTGGATTAATGAAGGTTCATGTTATTGTGTCAATAAGCCTATTACTAGTCAAACTATTATTAATTAGGTGTAAGTTGTCTGAGTACTTGTTAGCCAGCACTTTCACCAAGTCGTCACATAACCGCGGACAACACGGCTTCTCGAGAAGATTCATCCCTGCAGGGTGTGCTCCAGTACCCGTACACACTCGAGCCACCAACTAAAACTCAGGTGGACTCGACACGACCCGAACCATCTCTACAGCCTGTCCTAGGAGCCACGGAGCTATAAGGTCCCAACCACGCAGCCGAATACTCAGCGCAAGTGTGCAAAACTCCCGCAGGACGCAACACCCCGGCAATACAGGCCTCGCCCTATATGTGTGCGTCATCAACATCATCAGTATCCACCATGGGAGCGACCCATTCATGCGTATGAGCCAAATGGAACACCCGAACTAAGTGTGGCTCTTCGGACAAACTGCGGATCAGGTCAAAGTCGAGGGGGGTTCCATACTACCACCCGGATGCGGTGAGCACGCTCATCATGGATCAGAGGACAAGACCCTTTTCCTAATTAGGGTCGACACTAGCAGGCTTCAAAACCCTAACCCGGGCCTCCTGCCGGTGCCTTATCATCAAATTATTATTACCCTGAACATTAACATGATATTGATTATAACAAGCCCATCTATCAACTAAACAGGTGATAAGATAAAAGACAACAAGACTCGAGCACAACAAACCTAAGCATGATACTACGACACGGGCTAACAAACAACAGGGTTGTAGGTGTGGGGGTGAGGCTATATTCATGGCTGCAGGATGACATGTGATAGGATCGGAACACAAGCAACGAATCATAAGGCTAGCAGATTAGACAACGGAAAGTATCGGTATCAAGTGTGGAAAGGACACAATGGTTCATGTGAGTGAATACTTGCCTGCAAACTCAGTAGCCTGGTACTGAGCTAACTCCTCTGAAGTTGTATCGTAAACCTAGTATGTCTCAACGTCGTCGTCTATTCGAGAAGAAGCAAACAAACAACGAAGAGAGACGGACAATCAATAACATGGCATAATGCACAAACATGGGATGATGCATGAACATTTAATTTATGCACCAATTTAATGATAAAGGACATAAGAGCAATTGTAAATGGGCCCAATAGCAATTTAAATTGCATTTGGGAATTACCCATATGTAGTATTAATGAATTAAAAGAAGTACAAGTAAACATTAAGTTGAAGTGATTACATGCATGATGAATGATGAAAACAGCAAGAAAACAACTTTAGCTTCCAATTGATATGTTGTTTACCAAGTTTGGAATTTTATTTACTAAGGTATGAAATTTGGCTTCTTAAATGAGTTACACAAACATTTATTGTTTTCACCAATTTTAAAGGTTCAAAACAGATAACAAAATTCATATTTGGAAAGAACACAAAATTTTAGATGGAATACATATTTCATTTGTTGAAAATGGATTTAAAATGAACAAGTTATTTATTTGACAATTTTACATGCATCAAGTAAGAAACAGTTGTTTTCAGCAATTTAATTTATTTAAAATAGAACGCAAAGTTGATATTTGCAAAGTTCATGAAAAATGGAATGGAAAACATATTTGGTTTGTTGAATTTGGAAATAATATGCCCAAGTTATGAATTTTGCAATTTAAAAGGTGTAATTAAAGTATTGAATTATTACTCCAATTTTAATTAGGAAAAACAGTGAACAAATTGTATTGAATAGGTTGAAAAACATGTATAAAATGTTTCAATGAACATTTTGAGCTATTAGACATAATTTTTGGATCATTATTGAATTTATTATGCATTTTTCCATAACCATTTTTATTCTGCCCTTTTTAGTAAACAGAAGGAAACATGTTCAAATTTAATTCAATTGTGACCAAATAAAATACCACTGTGTAGAGTTTGTTAAGACAAATGTTTAGAGCCCAAGTTTGCTCAATTTGGGTGAACAAAACTCAAGTTATGAACAAATTGTATTGAAAAGGTTGAAAAACATGTATAAAATGTTTCAATGAACATTTTGAGCTATTAGACATAATTTTTGGATCATTATTGAATTTATTATGCATTTTTCCATAACCACTTTTATTCTGCCCTTTTTAGTAAACAGAAGGAAACATGTTCAAATTTAATTCAATTGTGACCAAATAAAATACCACTATGTAGAGTTTGTTAAGACAAATTTTTAGAGCCCAAGTTTGCTCAATTTGGGTGAACAAAACTCAAGTTATGAATTCCCAAAGTTTCCAATTTTTATTGCATTTTCTGTATTTAATTATTTAGTGCAAAATTTATTACAGAAACATGTTGCAACTTTGTGACTAATAGAAAGAGCACAAGATTCTGAATCCACAGAAACTTGAATCATTGAAATTGGAGCAATTTTCAATTATTATGGATTTTACAAATAAAGCCTCAGATCTGTTTTTCTGGATTTCGGGGAAAAAAAGAAAAAGGCAGAAAAAAGGGGTGGCTTTTGCTACTCGGGGGGGATTCGAACTCGGGTCTACTGGCTGCGCGCGCGGTTCGCTAGCCAGTTGGGCTGCTGTTCGATTCGTGTTAGGACTAGAGCGCACCAGTTTTTGAGGTAAAGGATTCAGCATTAAACTGACGAAACTGCACAGGGAGGAACAAATCGACGAGGGGAAGGACGACGGCGGCGACCCGTGTGATCTGCTGCTGTGGCCGGCGTGCGCGGGCGCCGGGGGGATGGGTGCTGTGGCTGCTCGCGGAGCAGAGGGGAAGGAGAGAGAGCGGACAGGGGCGCTCACCGCGGGCTCGGCGAGCGGGAGCAGGCGGTCGAGGAGGTCCTGACGGGCGACGTCGACGGTGGAGAACGGAGCTTGGCGGCAGCGATCCGCGGCTCCGGGGACTCCTCCCCGGAAGCGAATCGGAAGAGGGCGACGAGGGCTTTCCGTTCCCATGCGTGGAAGGCCTCGGCGGCGAGCGTAGCGGCGGCGGTTCGAGCTCTAAGAACCGGCCATGGAGGCAAGGCTTGGGGTTCAGAAAAACTTCGGGAATCGACAGGGAAGGGACAGGAAAAGGAAGAGGGTGGCGGCGGACATGGAGGAGGAAGAAGGAAGCTAGGGTTTCGGTGGGGAGAGGGGGTAGAAATAGGAGGTGGAGCTGGTGGGGAGGCCCTGCTCGGTGGGGGATGTCTCCCCTCCTCTGTCTCCGTACAGAGGAGGAAGACGACATGAACGTGGGGGCTGGGCCTCGTGGGGGTGTGGTGGGCTCAGCCCAATTGGGCTGGCCTGCCCTCCCCCTTTTTTTTGTTTTCTGTTTCTATTTTTTTTTGTTCACCTTAATTTTTGTAGGAAAGAAAAGAGGGAAAAAAGAATAGGGTGTTGGGGTTGAAAAATTTTGGTGATAATTTTTATTAGTTATTTATTGCAAAAGCCCAGTTGCATGATGTTTTGTTTTCAAAAAATTTAAATATTTTTGGATGTTTGAATTTTAATTGAATTTGAGTGAATTTTGTAATAATTGAAAATATTGAAAAATTTAGCAAGTTAATTATTTGGAAATTCAAGTTTATTGGAAACAAATAAATGGTTTGATTTGAATGTTTCATTTGAAAATTGTAACAGACCAAGTGTGAAACATAATGATTTGAAATTTGATTTGGAATTCAAACTCAACACATGAATGCATTATGATGACATGATGCAATAATTAGAAATTCACAACAACACAATGCAATTGGGGAATTTTCATACTTTGGATGTTACAAAACGCCCCCCCTTGAAGGAATCGCGCCCCGAGATTCCTACTGAGAAGAGAAAAGGTCCGGCTACTTCTTGCGAAGATCCTCTTCGGTCTCCCACGTTGCCTCTTTATCGGAATGATGAGACCACTGCACTTTTAAGAACTTGGTGCTCTTGTTGCGAGTTTTGCGCTCGGCCTCATCGAGAATGCGAATAGGGTGCTCTTCATAAGAGAGGTCTTCTTGCAGATCAATGGAATCATGATCAACTGCACGACCTGGATCTTTGAAGCATTTCTTGAGCTGTGACACGTGAAAGACATCATGCACCTTGGATAGCTTTTCTGGAAGTTCAAGACGATAGGCATTTTCTGCATGCTTTGAGAGAATGTTGAAGGGACCAATATAACGTGGAGCAAGCTTTCCCTTGACACCAAAACGATGAGTGCCTCTGAGAGGAGTGACACGGAGGTAGGCTTTGTCTCCAGCTGCATAGACCATATCTCTGTGTTTGCTGTCATAGTAGCTTTTCTGACGAGACTGAGCAATCTTCAGATTGTCACGAATGATGCGGACTTTCTCTTCAGCCTCCTTAACAATGTCAGGGCCTAAGAGTGAACGTTCACCAGCTCCAGACCAATTGATAGGACTCCTGCATCTATGGCCATAGAGAGCCTCGAAAGGTGCCATGCCTAGACTTGCCTGGAAGCTGTTGTTGTAGGAGAATTCAGCATATGGAAGACATTCCTCCCATTTCATGCCAAAAGAGAGACCACATGCTCTGAGCATATCCTCGAGAATCTGATTGACTCTTTCCACTTGCCCTTGAGACTGAGGGTGATAAGATGTGCTGAACAGAAGCTTGGTGCCCAAGGCTTCTTCAAAGCTTTTCCAGAAATGAGAAGTGAAGATGCTTCCACGGTCTAAGCTGATTTCCAATGGAACACCATGAAGAGGAACAATTCTTGTGGTGTAGAGCTCTGCCAATTGACTAGCTGAGATTGTCTCTTTAACAAGGAAGAAATGAGCAACTTTAGTGAGTCGATCAATGACAACGAATATTGCATCGTTGCCCCTCTTGGACTTTGGAAAACCAGTGACGAAGTCCATTTCAATCATGTCCCACTTCCATTCAAGAATTTTCAGAGGTTGGAGAAGACCCGCTGATTTCTGATGAACTGCTTTGACACGTTGACAAACATCGCATTTAGAGACATATTTAGCAATTTCACGCTTCATGCCAGACCACCAATACATTGTTTTGAGATCCTGGTACATCTTTGTACTTCCAGGGTGTATGGAAAGAGGAGTATCATGAGCCTCCTTGAGAATCACATCTTTCAGGCTTTGGATTTCGGGAACTGCAATGCGTCCTTGGAAAAACACTATTCCCTTGTCATCAATTGAGAAGCACTCATACTTCACATTGCCTGCTTTGATGTTCTTTGCGATCTTCTTGATCTCAGCATCACGAAGTTGTTCAGAACGAATCTTGTCCTCAAGCGTTGGACTGGCTGTCAAGTTTGCAAGATAGCCTTGAGGAACAAGTCCAAGATTCAGCTTTTGGAATTCTTCGTGAAGAGGAGGTTGGCTTTCCATGATCATGAGATTGTTGCAATAGGACTTGCGACTGAGAGCGTCGGCCATTACATTAGCCTTGCCTGGAGTGTTAGAAATGGTGAGATCGAAGTCTTTGATCTTCTGAATCCATCTCCTTTGTCTAAGTTTCAGATCTGGCTGACTGAAGATGTACTTTAGACTGTTGTGGTCAGAAAAGATCTCAGTGCGATTACCCAACAAGTATTGTCTCCATTTCTTGAGGGCAAAGACAACTGCTGCAAGCTCAAGGTCATGAATAGGATAGTTGAGCTCATGTGTGTTCAACTGGAGAGAAGCATAAGCCACAACTTTACGTTCTTGCATAAGAAATGCACCTAGACCTTGGAGAGAAGCATCACAGAATATTTGGAAAGGTTTGGACGGATCTGGGCCAACCAGAACTGGTGTAGAAGTGAGTTTAGTCTTCAGGAGATTGAAGCTTTCATCACATTGTGGAGACCAGACGAACTTCTTGTCCTTCTTTGTGAGGTCAGTGAGAGGTTTGGCAATCTTGGAGAAGTTTTGGACGAAGCGACGACAATAGCTAGCCAAACCAAGAAAACTTCTGACTTGCTTCACCGTTTTAGGCGGTTTCCATTCAACAATGGCCTTAACCTTTTATGGGTCAATAGCTATGCCCTTGGCAGATATGACATGACCAAGGTAAGTGACTTCAGAAATCCAGAACTCACATTTGGAAAACTTGGCATAGAGGCGATGCTCGCGAAGCTTCATGAGAGTGAGACGAAGATGTTCTTCATGCTCTTTCTCAGATTTGGAGTAGACAAGAATGTCATCAAGATATACCACAACGAACTTGTCGAGGTATTCATGGAAGACAGAATTCATGAGTCGAGAGAAAGTCGCCGGTGCATTGGTGAGGCCAAAGGACATGACGGTGTATTCGTAGCGACCAAAGCGAGTTACAAAGGCTGTCTTTGGAACATCCTCTTTTCTGATCTTTATTTGATGGTAACCCATTCTCAAGTCCAACTTGGAGAATATAGAGGCTCCAGCAAGTTGATCAAAGAGATCATCGATGCGAGGAATTGGATATTTGTTCTTGATTTTTTTCTCGTTAAGAGGACGATAGTCAACAACGAGTATCTTTGTTTGATCCTTCTTTGCCACAAAGAGAGTTGGGCATCCCCAAGCCGAGGAACTAGGTTGAATGTAACCTTTTTCCATGTACATATCGATTTGCTCCTTTAACAATTTCAGTTCAGGAGGAGCTATCTTGTATGGATACTTGGAGATTGGAGCAGTGCCTGGTTCAAGTTCGATGACGAACTCAACAGCTCTGTCAGGAGGCATTCCTGGCAATTCTTCTGGAAAGCCATCGGGAAAGTCACAAACCACCGGAACAGTTTCAATAGATGGTAGAGGATTTGCATTGAGAGTGTAGAGTTGAACAACTGGATTTTCAGCATGGAAGTAGACTATCTGGCCAGAAGGGTGTGTGATTTTGACAGACTTAGCAGGACAATCAATGCCTGCTTTGTTGGCTACCAGCCAATCCATCCCAAGAATGACATCAATATCTGAAGAGTGGAGAGCTATCAGAGATGCCTGGAATGGAAGGTTTCCAATTGTGATCTCGATGTTCTGGCTAACTTTATTGCTTTTCCAGCTAGATCCCGGTGATTTCACTAGGAGAGGGATAGACATCTGTTCCAAGTTGATTTTACTGGTGTTTGCAAAGTTTTAAGAGATGAAGGAGTGTGAAGCACCAGAATCGAACAAGACTTTAGCACGAAACGAGTTCACAAGAAGTGTGCCCATTACAACCTCTGGAGATTCTTCTGCTCCCTGGGCCTTGACATGGTTCACCCTCACAGTTCTCAAGACAGACTTGTTCCTGTTGCGGGGCCTAGGCGAAGAAGTGTGTACCATCACATGATTGACATTAGAGATAGGTAGTGATGGTAGCTTGTTTTGCGGGCACTTGTAGGAGTAGTGTCCTGGTAGGCCGCACTTGTAGCATGTAATAACAGAACGAGGAGCTGTTGGACCTGGCTGAGATGGAGCACCTCCTGAAGATACCACTGGGGTGGGAGGGCGGGCAAGAAATCCTGCCGGGCTTGGCAAGAAGATGGGCGGTGTTGGAGTGGTATATGGAACCCAAACTCTTCGTTTTTGTGGAGGCATGATAGCTGTTGAGAGATTAGCCTGTTCACGAGAGTGCTTACGAGATTCCTCAACCAACTTGCGCCCATGCTCTTCATTTAGAGCGATGTTGATGACGTCCTCAAAATTCTTGGCCTTGACGTTGGTGAGAGCATACTTGAGTTCCGGGTTGAGACCCCTGCGGAACTTTGCCATCTTTTTCGCTTTCGTGGAGACTTCATCGCCGTTGTAGCGAGCCAGGCGATTGAACTCTCTTTGGTATTCGAGAACGTCCAAATTGCATTGTGTGAAAGAATAGAATTCCTCACGCATTCTGTACATGAGCCCATCGGGAATGTGATGGCGCACGAAGGCTTGCTTGAAATCCTCCCATGTGATTGCCACACTAGGACCTCTCATTTCTTGGAAGTTCTCCCACCAAGACATGGATTGTCCACGGAGAAGGTAGGTCACGTAAGGAACACGGTCCTCATCAGCCACATGAGCTACCATAAGAGTACGGTTCATTTCACGGAGCCAATCATCAGCATCCAATGGCTCGGAGGAGGTATCAAACGTGCGCGGATTGAGCTCAAGGAACTCCCGAATAGACACCCGGGTGTTGCCATTATTCCCAAGGTCTTGGTTCTGCTGCATCTGCCTTATAACTTGTGTCATCTGAGACAACACTTTCCCCATCTCGGGTGGCAGTGTGTGTTCTTCGTCACCACTTTCCATCCTGAAGAGGATACCAAGATTAACACACTAACCGGATAACAAAATCCAATATAAGTGCTTACAAGGCTTACTTCAGACGGTAAGAAGGTAGCATGAAGCAAACATATACTACCCTCAATGTTCACCATAAATGGTTCGCGTACCACACGGATAGCCGTGTTGAAGAAGAAATCTTCGGAACAAAACGGATGGAGGTTAACAACGAATCAACAGGTAAGTTGTTACAACGAAAGAGACGATTTGTGAAGCACGGTATCGAAGCAACAACTGGGAAACAGGAGACCACAAACACCTGAGGTACTACGGAAAAACCCATCCGGGCTTCTAGAGGATCAATATCTACTGCTTAAGGAATAGAGGATCTGCTTCCGGGGCTTATTTGCCACCGTTCTCAATCGTGAGTAGGCAACACGAAAATCGTGTCACAACCACATCCATTCCTATGGTCTAGTAGATATAACCATCCTCGAGAAACCAGGATACGTGAAATCCTAACTTGAAAGTTTAGGTGAGAAGAGAAAAACAACGTTGCACTTCCTTACCAGAAAAGGGAGGGTGGGTGGGGAAAGAAATAAAAGAACAGAATTCCTACTCTCACGTTTCATTTTTCCTATATAGCTACAAAATAGTTTCTAGACTCAACTGCGACCCATAAAAGGGATCCTACAGGCAGATAGGCTCTGATACCATTTGTCGCACCCGGACTTCTAGAGGATACTCACAGTCCGTTAAACAGTAGATGATTGGATTACGGGGCCTACCTGCACCCGCACCTCTTACGAGTAGGCCAACACGTATACGTGTGACAACCAACCTCTACTATTCATCGTCTGCGCAAACCATCCCCTAGGAATCAGGATACTTCCATTGACGTACTTCATACCATTCACACATGGTACGTCAACGGCACTTTAACAAGTGATATCATAACTAATCTCTAAGACACAAAGAGATAGAAATAAGTGGCAAAAGCTCTCACTAGAGCAGAGATAGCAAATACAGTCATGCAGAGGACACATGTCCCAACAAATCATCATTACATCACAACGGAAGCATCCAAAGTGTCTGAGTACAGACAAGATCCAAATAGGCCTAAGAGGCCGGAAACGAAAGAACGGAGCCCATCCACGAAGTCTCGGATCCTGCCCGGGTCCGCTATCTACTCGTCAACAGCTTCGTCATATTCCACGTAGTAGCCACCATGGGGATCCTCGGAAACGCAGTCTGCAGAACACGCAGCCCCAAAGGGGTCAGTACGGCCGAGTACTGGCAAGCAAGACGCACAAGATACCAAAGTGTACCCGTCAACACCAAGTACAGATGCTTTGGATTCAACGGAAGATAGGTGATACAAAGATGCGGCAGCGGGCTGCACTAACCAACTACAGAGACACGCTACAACATCCGGCTAAAAGAAAGGAGATAAGTTAGCGTATCGGAACCAACTACCACTAACCTCAAACAAACCCATCCTGGATCTCGCCCCTTATCCAAAGAAGAAATCTGAGGATAACTCACACAGTTGGATTAATGAAGGTTCATGTTATTGTGTCAATAAGCCTATTACTAGTCAAACTATTATTAATTAGGTGTAAGTTGTCTGAGTACTTGTTAGCCAGCACTTTCACCAAGTCGTCACATAACCGCGGACAACACGGCTTCTCGAGAAGATTCATCCCTGCAGGGTGTGCTCCAGTACCCGTACACACTCGAGCCACCAACTAAAACTCAGGTGGACTCGACACGACCCGAACCATCTCTACAGCATGTCATAGGAGCCACGGAGCTATAAGGTCCCAGCCACGCAGCCGAATACTCAGCGCAAGTGTGCAAAACTCCCGCAGGACGCAACACCCCGGCAATACAGGCCTCGCCCTATATGTGTGCGTCATCAACATCATCAGTATCCACCATGGGAGCGACCCGTTCATGCGTATGAGCCAAATGGAACACCCGAACTAAGTGTGGCTCTTCGGACAAACTGCGGATCAGGTCAAAGTCGAGGGGGGTTGCATACTACCACACGGATGCGGTGAGCACGCTCATCATGGATCAGAGGACAAGACCCTTTTCCTAATTAGGGTCGACACTAGCAGGCTTCAAAACCCTAACCCGGGCCTCCTGCCGGTGCCTTATCATCAAATTATTATTACCCCGAACATTAACATGATATTGATTATAACAAGCCCATCTATCAACTAAACAGGTGATAAGATAAAAGACAACAAGACTCGAGCACAACAAACCTAAGCATGATACTACGACACGGGCTAACAAACAACAGGGTTGTAGGTGTGGGGGTGAGGCTATATTCATGGCTGCAGGATGACATGTGATAGGATCGGAACACAAGCAACGAATCATAAGGCTAGCAGATTAGACAACGGAAAGTATCGGTATCAAGTGTGGAAAGGACACAATGGTTCATGTGAGTGAATACTTGCCTGCAAATCAGTATCCTGGTACTGAGCTAACTCCTCTGAAGTTGTATCGTAAACCTCGTATGTCTCAACGTCGTCGTCTATTCGAGAAGAAGCAAACAAACAACGAAGAGAGACGAACAATCAATAACATGGCATAATGCACAAACATGGGATGATGCATGACAATTTAATTGATGCACCAATTTAATGATAAAGGACATAAGAGCAATTGTAAATGGGCCCAATAGCAATTTAAATTGCATTTGGGAATTACCCATATGTAGTATTAATGAATTAAAAGAAGTACAAGTAAACATTAAGTTGAAGTGATTACATGCATGATGAATGATGAAAACCGCAAGAAAACAACTTTAGCTTCCAATTGATATGTTGTTTACCAAGTTTGGAATTTTATTTACTAAGGTATGAAATTTGGCTTCTTAAATGAGTTACACAAACATTTATTGTTTTCACCAATTTTAAAGGTTCAAAACAGATAAAAAAATTCATATTTGGAAAGAACACAAAATTTTAGATGGAATACATATTTCATTTGTTGAAAATGGATTTAAAATGAACAAGTTATTAATTTGACAATTTTAAATGCATCAAGTAAGAAACAGTTGTCTTCAGCAATTTAATTTCTTTAAAACAGAACACAAAGTTGATATTTGCAAAGTTCATGAAAAATGGAATGGAGAACATATTTGGTTTGTTGAATTTGGAAATTCTATGCCCATGTTATGAATTTTGCAATTTAAAAGGTGTAATTAAAGTATTGAATTATTACTCCAATTTTAATTAGGAAAAACAGTGAACAAATTGTATTGAAAAGGTTTTAAAACATGTATAAAATGTTTCAATGAACATTTTGAGCTATTAGACATAATTTTTGGATCATTATTGAATTTATTATGCATTTTTTCATAACCATTTTTATTCTGCCCATTTTAGTAAACAGAAGGAAACATGTTCAAATTTAATTCAATTGTGACCAAATAAAATACCACTGTGTAGAGTTTGTTAAGACAGATTTTTAGAGCCCAAGTTTGCTCAATTTGGGTGAACAAACCTCAAGTTATGAATTCCCAAAGTTTCCAATTTTTATTGCATTTTCTGTATTTAATTATTTAGTGCAAAATTTATTACAGAAACATGTTGCAACTTTGTGACTAATAAAAAGAGCACAAGATTCTGAATCCACAGAAACTTGAATCATTGAAATTGGAGCAATTTTCAATTTGTTATGGATTTTACAAATAAAGCCTCATATCTGTTTTTCTGGATTTCGGGAAAAAAAAGAAAAAGGCAGAAAAAAGGGGTGGCTTTTGCTACTCGGGGGGGATTCGAACTCGGGTCTACTGGGTGCGCGCGCAGTTCGATAGCCAGTTGGGCTTCTGTTCGATTCGTGTTAGGACTAGAGCGTACAAGTTTTTGAGGTAAAGGATTCGGCTTTAAACTGACGAAACTGCACAGCGAGGAACAGATCGACAAGGGGAAGGACGACGGCGGCGACCCGTGCGATCTGCTGTTGTGGCCGGCGTGCGCGGGCGCCGGGGGGATGGGTGCTGTGGCCGCTCGCGGAGCAGAGGGGAAGGAGAGAGAGCGGACAGGGGCGCTCACCGCGGGCTCGGCGAGCGGGAGCAGGCGGTCGAGGAGGTCCTGACGGGCGACGTCGACGGTGGCGAACGGATCTTGGCGGCGGCGATCCGCGGCTCCGGGGACTCCTCCCCGGAAGCGAATCGGAAGAGGGCGACGAGGGCTTTCCGTTCCCGTGCGTGGAAGGCCTCGGCGGCGAGCGTAGCGGCGGCGGTTTGAGCTCTAAGAACCGGCCATGGAGGCAAGGCTTGGGGTTCAGAAAAAACTTCGGGAATCAACAGGGAAGGGAGAGGAAAAGGAAGAGGGTGGCGGCGGAGATGGAGGAGGAAGAAGGAAGCTAGGGTTTCGATGGGGAGAGGGGGTAGAAATAGGAGGTGGAGCAGGTGGGGAGGCCCTGCTCGGTGGGGGATGTCTCCCCCCTCTGTCTCCGTACAGAGGAGGAAGACGACACGAACGTGGGGGCTGGGCCTCGTGGGGGTGTGGTGGGCTCAGCCCAATTGGGCTGGCCTGCCCTCTCCCCTTTTTTTTGTTTTCTGTTTCTATTTTTTTTTGTTCACCTTAATTTTTGTAGGAAAGAAAAGAGGGAAAAAAGAATAGGGTGTTGGGGTTGAAAATTTTTGGTGATAATTTTTATTAGTTATTTATTGCAAAAGCCCAGTTGCATGATGTTTTGTTTTCAAAAAAATTAAATATTTTTGGATGGTTGAATTTTAATTGAATTTGAGTGAATTTTGCAATAATTGAAAATATTGAAAAAATTAGCAAGTTAATTATTTGGAAATACAAGTTTATTGGAAACAAATAAATGGTTTGATTTGAATGTTTCATTTGAAAATTGTAACAGACCAAGTGTGAAACATAATGATTTGAAATTTGATTTGGAATTCAAACTCAACACATGAATGCATTATGATGACATGATGCAATAATTAGAAATTCACAACAACACAATGCAATTGGGGAATTTTCATACTTGGGATGTTACACCGCGCGCCGAAGAGAAGCACATCCTCACCTTCGTCGCCTCCTTGTCCTCCCCGCGGAATTAATCGAGCGGGAATGGCCGGAGTCGGCTACGCCACCATAATCTTATCCACGGCCGGCGGGGGATGCCGCCGTCGATTCGCCGCCACTGCTCCTCCCCTGCCTTCCCCGACCACTCCACGAGCTCCACCGAGCCGTGGTGAGCCTCCCGGTGCCCTTCGCTTACCCCCTCCCCCTCTGTAACTCCCGGCCGCCGAGCCCCGCCATCCGCCGTCGCGGTTCTTCACGCCGGCGAGGAATCCGGCGACCATATGGTCCACCGCCGGCATTCCTCAACTCCCCACACCCTCCTCTTCCTTGTGGCATAATTTGATTTGGGAGTTTCGCGCGGAATAAAGGAAAATGCTGGTTATCACCCGGGGGAACGTTGCGTTCCGTCCCCCGGGTCGCGAGCCATTGGATCCGCGCGAGTCGAGTGGTTAGATTAGGCCCACGTCCCCGCCGTTTTCGTCCGGATTAGGACAGGCACGGTTTTGGTTCGTGCCCTGTTTCCCATTTTGCCCCGTACCGTTACGTTCCACTCGCGCGGCGTGGAGGCGGCAACGAAGGCGACGTGAGCGACGCGGGCGGCGACGAGAAGCTTCGCGGGCGGCGACGAGAGGCGACGCCGTCGACGAGGTCGCCCTCCGGTTAGATTCTGCGTGTTTCTCAGGTGATTTTCCTTTCGCTCCCCTCCTCCTCTCCGGCTAGGCCCCCCTCTTCATCACCGGCGACCGCACGTAGATAAGGTAGCAATCGCGAGCGGCAGCGAGCGGCGGAGCGGTCACTGGTTTGTGCGCACTCCGGCGCCCCCCTGCCCGAGCCCAATCGTGCTCTCAGGTGCCCCCCCCCCCGCCGTGACCCCTTCGCCGTTATTTTTGCATCATCGTCGGTGGTTAGGGTTACGCAGCGGAGGCGAGCGGCGGCGTTGTCGCAGGTCTGCGCGGACTCGGCGCCCCCCCTGCCCGCGCCCAATCATTCTCTCAGGCGACCCCTGCCCTCGACCACCATTGTTGCTCCAGAATCGTTGGTTCTGAGCAACTTTCCCCCTTAATTTTGCTCCAATAGTTGTTCCTGCTCTGCTTCAGTAGCAATTAATTGGTTCAAACTTTGCTCCACTGCAGCCACCCCTCGTGCATATACCCCGGTGTGCGTATATTTAGATTTTTTTGATCAAATTTTAGAGTCTACAACCATGTCTTTTTGTAGCAATTGTTGGAGCATTGTGCTCTACTGCTCTATGTTTTAGCAATTGTTGGAGCAATTTTCTTATGTTCATTTTCAATGTTGTGCATATCTTTTATTAGTTGTTTCTTTTGAGCAAATTGCAAATTATTGTAGCACATTTTATACTTTTTGAGCAGATTTAGTTGCTCCACCGCAGTCCACACCCCCTGTACACATACCCGTCTTTGTAGCAATTTTCATTTTTCAGTTGGAACCGTACGTGCAAGTAGATGTAAATCTGAATTTCATCTATTCTTTTTGCAAGCATTTGGTGTACTGACTGGGCCTCATAGTATATCTGCTAGATATCTATAATTAGCAGTAATGGAGGCGGAGGTTTGTTCTATTATTTGCATTGTGTTTCCTTTTGTTCAACATTTTGTGTGCTTCTTTTGTGTACTTTTTTGTTCTTAGTTTTCTGTTTTTTGCTGAGCAGGGTCAGTATTGGTGTAGCAAGGACCGTTTTGCTGCGAAGCGTTTGCTCAAGTGCGCTAATGATCTATCACCACGGAAGAGAGAAATTATCGAGCAACACAACGCTTTTTCCTCACTACTGAACATATCTCCTTTCAATGTCCCTAACGAGCTCATAGATTTTGTCGCCGTCAACACTGTGGTTGAGCTTCGTGAGTTTCACTATGGATCAAAACGGATAGTGTTCACAAGAGACATTATCAAGAAGGTGTTTGGTCTACGCTCAGGATCAAAGCCAGTCGAGTTGTTGACCAATAGTGTACATTCAGAAATCAGAGAGGCATACAAAGGCACTTTGTCGAGGCTTCCCATAGAGAATGCTTTAATGATGTTGAAGGAGCTTCATGACGGTGAAGAGGATGCCATTATCAGGACATGGGACCTCTTGTGCTTTGCGACTGTTCTGAATCCTTCCACCAACAACATGATGTGCTTAGAGTACATAGGGTCCATGAGTGACCCAAAGAGGACCCATGAGTATGATTGGGAGGAGCACATCTTGGAGTTGCTGATGCATTACATTGAAAAAATTCAGAAGAAGAAGTAGCAACCGCTCGAGCTTGATGGCGTTAATCTTCGGAAGGGCAAGCAGTAGATTGAGTCCGAGGAAGCACCTGGTCCATCGAAGAAGATGAAGGTTAAGAACATGTTCGAATTCTGGATGTCCGGCCCACTGCCTGTTCTTGCTGTAAGTTTTTTACTTTTTTTCACAGCTTGCTACTTTACCTAGGTTTTGTTTGCTCCATTAGATTTAATTTATTGTTGGCTTAGTTAGTTTCTGTTGCTACAATGTTTTTTTTTCTGTGTTTTTGTTTCTATTTTTATGATCTAGCTTTAAGTTTTTTCCTTTTTTTGCATAGCTTGCTACTTTTCATAGTTTTGTTTGCTCCATTAGATTTAAATTTTTGTTGCTTTAGTTATTTTCTGTTGCTCCATAGTTATGTTTTGTGTGTACTTGTTTCTGTTTTTTATGTTCTAACTGTAAGTTCTTTCCCCTTTTCCAGAGTTGTTGCTACTTTACATAGTTTTTGTTGCTTTTTTTAGTTTTATATTATTGTTGCTTTAGTTATGTTATGTTGTTCCAATTGTTTATTTTTTGCGTGAATTTTGCTTCTGTTTTAGTTGCATTTTTTACAGCTGCAGGTTGATTTTGTGTTTTTTTTCCATATGTAGCTGGTGTACATGGACCACTTGCTAATCCTGAAGAATGAGCACATTATAAACAATGGGATTCCTAGGGTTTGCTTTGTGACGAGTGAAGATTTCAGTTTCATTGTCAAGATCGACCGCGACAATAAAATCTTGTTGAACAAGACCGTCTTTGGGAGGCGTCCTGTAAGTAGACTCCCTTTGTTGTTTTCTTTTGCTTTTTTCGTTGTTTGCGTTCCCCTGCCATGTTTCTATTTTGTTGTTGATCTCAACCCTGATTGGTTTTTTGGTTGTGCAGTTCCTCCCGTTATCCAGAACAGTGTATGCGCCTTGTCACGTGGACAGTTCATTGCCCGAAGATATTGATGTAAATCCGTCTGCATCGCTTGATGAATGGCTTGTTTTCCCCACCATCGAGCGAATTTAGGTTTGTATAGTTTTCTAATGTGATGTTTTTTGTAGGTCATTTTGTTTGTTCATATATAATTTTTTTTCTGCATGTTTAGCAAGGTGCTTTTTTCCCACAATTTGCTACTTTACTTATGTCATTTTGCTCCATTAGTGTTTAAGCAATGATGTTTTAGTTATTTTATTTTGCTCCATTGTTTTATATCGTGCGTACTTTTTTCTGTTTTTTAGTTGTTTTTACATGTCTGCTACTATAATAAATTTATTTTGCACCATCAGTTATTTTGTTTTGTTCTGTCAATGTAGTTGCTCAGTTTTGCTGTTTTTTTGCTTCTTTTTTAATGTAATCCATGTTTCTTCTTCATCACATGTACCATCTCGTTTCAAGAGCATATACGACAAGCACAGGGTTAGTTTCGCTTCAAACGTTGTTGCTACTCCCAAGAGTCTCGCTGTAGGCTTAAAATCAATGCAGTCCAAGCAAATGGCCTTGCTTTTGAATGATGTTGAAGCTGCCATGAAGGAAGACGATGGCCCGAGTGTTGTGTTTCCAGCTTCTGGGGTAGGACTGGACGGGCAGGGCAATATGGATGGTGACAAGTCTGATTCTGAGTCCGATGATGTTGATATTGATGAGGATCTTGTTGCTGTGGATCCTATGGACTGTGATTCTCATGTTTGCGAAGAAGGCAATGCAGGGGCGGCAGAGAATGAACAAACCAATGCTACGGAGCTCAATGATGTGCCGCAACCAGCAGTTGTTTTAGGGCCCTCTCACACGGACGCTGATGGTGAGGAACAGGGCGCTGTGAGTAGTCCGATTAGAGGTGCTATTGGTAGCCCAAAAAAAGTTGCTGATGGTAGTCCGGTTAGAGGTGATGTCGGTAGTCCAGATGAAGTTGCTGTTGTTGGTATTCCAGACAAAGTTGCTGCTGTTGGTAGTCCAGCCAGTCCTGCTGCGGTGATTCCACCCATGCCCACTGCCCTTAGCCCACCTAGAGTTGCTGCGGATAGTACTTTCATTCCTAGGCCGGCTTCTCCCTCACCTCGGTGCAACATACCAACGGGCTACTGGGATGACTGTCCGAAATTTAATGTGTGGAGCCAGGACAATGATTCTTCCCAAGCCCCTGAGCAGAACGACGTTGTGCGTGCGGAAAAGGTGGATGATGTTGCTGCTCCGATAGTTGGAGACAAGGTTGCTCCCACGTGTATGTTCTCCTTCCCCTTTTATCTATTTGTTACATTTTTGCATTTTTCATCTTGGTTTTGTGTGCACTGCCCGCCAAAACAAGACTTTTCAAACTATTATTTTCTGATTGACCTTTTGTTGTGTAGCTCCCAAACCTTGTCTTGACACCCCCATACCGGAAAATTTGGACGAGATTCCGGAAGCTGCAACACCGGATCATGGTGACAAAACAGGTTTGCTCTATTTTTCTCCCCTGTGCGCCTCGCTGTTCTTCTGCTGGCTTTTTAAAAAAAATGTTGTCTTAGTGTTATGGTTTTGCTTCTTTAGATAATTCTGGTTGCTACTTTACATATATCTGCTTGCTACTTTACTTAATTCTGCTTGCTACTTTATCTCATTCTGCTTGCTACTTTAGATACTTATGGTTGCTACCTTTTACATATTTTGTTTTGTTGCTTCTTTGACATAATTCTGTTTTGCTTCCGTTAGATAATTCTGGTTTGCTAATTTTACATAATTCTGGTTGCTTCGTTATCACATTTTTTCTTTGTTGCTATAGAGCTCTTTTTCCTTTTTGAACCTTAACCACTAGCTTATTGTTTTTTGGTTTTGCTAGACAAAGGTGGCAGCAGCACTGGTGTGGTAACTTTTCAAAGGAAGACCAGGCATAAAAGGGCTATGAAAGATGATGTCAAGGCTCCAGTGGCGAAAAAGTTGAAGAAGCCCTCTGCAGATACGGTTGCATTGTACGACCAGTTTGTGCGCCATCCGCGCTATCTCAAGACCGACCGTGCAAAGAAAGGGAAAGAGACCCGTGAGTATTTTTTTTCTGGCCTTTTTTAACACGGTCCTGTAATTACGTGACATTCTTTGTTTTGCTACTAGCTACTCCTTTTTTTATTTTTACTTTTGGTCATTGCAGCAACCGGGTCACCTCTGATTATGTTTTCTTGTTTTTCCTTTTCAGGCCTCCTTTCATTATGATTGGGGGGTCTCACTGTGACTACATGAGTTTTCACAATTCCTTAGGTCCGAGGAGGTGTCTTGACTCTCAGGTTATGTGCGTTTGGTCTGAGAGGTTCAACAAGGATGCAAAAAGAGTAGAGGAAAACAGCACACCCGCTTTGAAAAGATATGTTTTCAATTGCTACTCAACGGTTAGTTTTTTGTACTAAGACTTTTTAGCTGCATACCTCAGTTTTGTCGTAAGAGCTAATACAACTTTTGCTCTTTTGCTGGTTCGTCATGAGTAGCAAAAGCTCATAGTCGACCCAAAGAAGTTCAACCCAGCTGCACTTGCGAGAGCGTTCAAAATGCAAAATGCAAAGTTCAAGATCATGAAGAAAGACCTTGTGAGCTATGCTTTTCCTCTTACTACATTGTTTTCGCTACGTTGTAATTACATTTGGTATTTCTTTTACGAACCAGGTTTTTTGGACAATTGTATAACTTTCTGTTTTTTTGGACAGATTTGCTCCCATACTTAGGTTTATATGCTCTTTTAGAAGTTTTTGTTTGCTACATTAGTTTCAAATAATTGCTACCTTCATATATCCAGTGATTATACATTTTTCTAATTTGGTATTCATTTTGTTCCGCTTCATTTGTAGCTACACTTCCCTGTAGTCAAGGACAACCACTGGATGGTTTGCACTGTCAACCTGATACACGACCAGTTCCACGTGTTTGATTCATTGACCCACAAGGACAAGAGCTTTCTCGAGGAAGCAGCAAAGAACCTGGTTTGTTGTTAGAACTGTGTACAAGGATTACATATTTTTGTCTTGTGTATCACACTAATTTCTAATTTTTTGCTATTTCCAGTTTGTTAACTTTGCGGCACTTTGCAAAGCGTCTGGTGTTTCAAACCACATAGACATCGACCGCTACACACTTTCCACACCCCCACACCCACAGCAGAAGACTCTGTAAGATTTTTTTCTTCTTTTTTGATGCAATTGTACAAGTTTCTGTTTTTGGGGCAGGATTGCTCCCATACTTAGGTTTGTATGCTCTTTTTAGAAGTTTATGTTTGCTACAATAGGTTCAACCAATTGCTACCTTCATGAATCCAGTCATTACACATTTTGCTTTCGAGTTTGCTACTAACTATGTTCATTTGTTTTCTTTTCTCATTTTTACAGCTATGATTGTGGCTTCTTCACAATGCTCTTCATTGAGCACTTCGATGCTAAAATCATGTTGCCTTTCTCCAAGGATGACACTCTTTCATATCGCATGGCTATCGCAACGAAGCTCATCGAGGAAAGAGAGAACAAAGGCAACCTCATCGACATCATGGAGTCTTACTTGGAGCCTCGGCCGGGGGTGTAGACATTAGTAGTTTGATGTAGTCTGGAGTGACAATCACCACATGTACATTCGCTTTTAGCCTCAGGTAGTTTCGTGTAGCCTGGATGGATGAAATAGCCTTTATATATGTTTTCTCATATTGCTATCCCCGCTGGTATCTACTGAATCCACGGATTGTGTCAGTTTGTCGAACAAATGATTGTGGCTATCTATGACGGAGAGTTTACTATGTTTCTTAACCATGGGAATGAATGTGGTTTTTCACCTGCCTGGTTCTTTCCTACTAGTTTACATCAACATGAATTCTGTGTATTATTCTGGCACCTTTTTTTGTGGGTTTATGTTTTTCCTGGAGGTGACCATGTTTTTGCTTCATTAGGTGTATATGTTTGCTTCAATAGTTATTTTTCAATGCTACAATAGTGAAATCTGGTTGCTACAGAACACCTGTTATTTTGTATCCTACAGAAAGATTTTTGAAACCCCTGGACAAGAACAGTTTTTTGCTCTCGCAGAGTAAATCATTTGCTTGAATAACATATTTGCAATGCTTCATATACAATAAAATGTTGCTACCAACATTTTTCCACAAAACAAAGTAGATAATTTACGTTTCACATAGTTTAGCACCTTTTTCATTTTGCTCCAACGCAAGAATACAAGTTATCCACAGAATAATTTTTTGCTCCAATGCAAGGTAACTATGTTTTAAATCATTCTATACTAACAGTACCAACGTCATGCACAATCAAAACTTCCACACTAACAACTTATTCATAGCAATTGTTTTCAAAACCATCATCACATAAAAGCTACAACCTAAGCTCAGCCCCAGCAGCCAATATTTCATCTTCCACCTGTTTAGCAACACAATCTTTCACCGCATGTCCTTCCTCATGACACCATGGACACTTCATTACTCGCTTCTTTCTAGGTTGCTTGGGCTTCTTCACTGGTTTCTGGTTTGTTGCTTTGGCTTCGTCAGCTTGCTTGCGTCTCTTCAAAGTATCTTCATCGCGTAGCTCAACCAAAGTCTTCCGCCTATGTTCTTTCATTGTGGGACGTCCTTTAGGTTTTACCCTTTTAGGATTTTTCAGTGTTTGCCCGCCGGTAGCAAATTTCTCGCTGTCACCAACCATTGTTGTTGGTTCATCTTGATGTGGTCCATTTTGTTGGTCCTCACCCAATCCTGCATCCTCTTCTTCACCTCCTTCATGAACATTTCTTTTTGCTCTCAAGATTGCAGCAACCTTTTTGCTAGCCTCACCCACCATTCTTGAAACAACTTCATAAGCTTCGTCCACAAAACAAGCATCAGAGGCAAGCTGATTCATTTCTCTGCAAAGTGAGTTGTATTTCAGGGTGTTGGCTGGTGTTGTTGCTACCGAGGACCATCTGTACAGCAAGTACCTTTCTGGGATTTTCTGGACATTTAGGTGGACCATGACCCTGATGATGTGTGGACATATCAGTCCACACATTTCAAACCCATTCCAGCCGCACGAGTACAACCCCTCCTCAAACTCAACTTGAACCCGGTATGTTCTCACTTCATGGCCAGGGTTTGGAACTAGATCAAAACCAACGCCCTCTTCATCTGCCCGTACTGGATAGAATTTTGTTGATGCAACAACAAGCTTCTGGTACCTTTCAAAGATTTCTGCTGTGTAGAATTCTTGTCCTTGCTTCTCAATTGCATAACTACAAAACAAGGTTTTGCACCATTAGATGAAAATCATTGCTACAATAGTATGTTTTGGTTGCTACTTTAATTGTTATGGAATGCTACACACACACAGCAGGCAGAGACTTTTTTGCACTAGTTTCTACACACTACCTTACATTTTTTGTTTTTTTTGTGTGCTCCAATGGGTGCTGTATTTATTTAGAAATGCTGCTTTTCTTGCTTACCTTCCGCAAAGCGATCTTCTTGTTGTCTCCATTGCAAACCCGGCGTTATCCTCCCGGTCAAGCATCAATGTTTGGCAAAGCTCATACTGTTGCACAAAATTGTACACCGAGTCCCCCGGCCGTATCAGTGTTTTGAAGTATGAATTCAGTCCTTCAGACCGTCCAGTAGTGCTCGTGAATGGGAAGAACCTTTTTTCTGAAATAAATAGGGTCCCATGTTGTTCTAGTCTTCCACATGTTCTGCAGATGAGTGTTTTCAGACATGCCAAACTCTGTGACCATATGCTCCCAACAATCCTCAAATTGCTTCACCGTGTCTGTTCCATAGATGCACCCATAGAAAGCATCATTGAAAGGATTACCTTCCGCCAAGTTTTGTCCCAACTTCTTCCTTGCAAGATGCAGGACATGGTAGAGACAGCACCTGTGTACCGAGTGTGGGAAAACCTGACGTATTGCTACAGCCATTGCTTGATCTTGGTCTGTCATTATGTTATCCGGGTGGACACCATCCATTGCAAGCATCCACTGCTCGAACACCCACTTGAACGTTTCTATCTTCTCATCTGCTAACAGAGCACAACCTAGCACAATCGTGTGTGAGTGGTTATTTATTCCGACTATGGGAGCAAAAGGCATATTGTATCTATTTGTACAAAAAGTTGTGTAAAAAAGACACAATCCTTGTACTTATGATACAATGACCTCGTTCGACCATCCACCCAGAATAAGGCCCTCACAACACCATCTTTGTCAACCTGCGTAGCAAGCATATTTAAGTAAAGTAGCAAGCAGAATTAAATAAAGTAGCAAACAGAACTAAGTAAAGTAGCAATCAGAAATGAGTAAATAAGCAAAACCTACGTAGCATAAAAGAAGTTGTTGTTCTCAGCTTGCCTTTGCTTGAAATACTCCAACCTCTTAACATATCCCAAACATCTCGGGTCTCCATCGTGCACACTGCCAAGAGCTCCCATCAGTTGTGCTGTGGTTATGTTCTGGTTATGCAATGTTTGTATGAACTGATATTCCTCTTCCGGCACCTTCCTGTGTGAACGTTAGAACCTGCGCCTCCCCACTTGCTTCACCAAGGCGTGTGTGTGATCTGCTCGGGAAACCGTCACAGTCCAAGCTCCATTGCGCACGCCAACGACCATGTGAGCTTTACAATCATGGCGAATGACCTTCATTCGCTGCCTTGTGTCCGACATTTCAACTTGCTCAGATGTCTGCTTGCTTTGAGACTTTTGTGCGCTGTGAATGCTCATGTCATTATCTTCTTCAAATGGCAATTTTCTACCACCATTGCTACCACCATTGCTACCAGGCTTCTTCTTCTCAGACGGAGGTCTACCTGTGTGCACGCACTCAAACACCCTTCTCAGAATAGTATCCGGAGGAGCATTTCTCGCTTGGCTGTACTTCGTGTTTCCAATGCGTGTGCCGAAGCCCATTTTCATCGCGTATTCATTGTAAACCTTTTGTGCTTTCTCAATATCATCAAAAATCATCCCAACATACGGCTCCACTGGTTGTGATGTTATTTCTTCGCCAGCTTCCTCAACAGCATTTGAAACAGAACCACTATTCGCGCTACGAGGCCCATCAACGAAACCATTCGGAGTAGTGTCCCGACAATCAAAGTGGTTCTGATCCTCTCCTCCAGGTGTGGTGTTAAGGTCAAATCCTTCCAATATTGAGTCACCAACAAATCCCTGAAACAAAAAACAACAAAATCTGATCAATCTACTTTGCTCACAAACTACCAAAAGAGAAATGCACTTGCAACGAACATAACATGTTTTCATTGAGAGATGGTAGCAATTTTCCTCAATCTTATACTCTAACCATGATTTACTCTTTTTTGATGGTTATATGCTCCACAAAGATAAGAATATATTTATTTTTTAATTTTGTCTATGCTACATAACACACATTGTTTTGTTTGAGTTTTGGAGCAAAACACCATGCCAATAAGTAGCAAGTTCAGAAAAATATGTGGATCAATCTAAGCTTGCTAATATACTTTTTCTTCTACCCGAGCAATTCCAATGCTTCTATTACTGGCAGTAGCAAATTGCATCAATCCAAGCTTGCAAATTGCTACATAAATGCTACCAGGAACCACCACACCAATTGGACAAACAAAACCATCAAGTTGACTCAAACAATGGGAGCAAACTTTGTGTACAAACATAAAAAACAGAGCATATTGACCATTTTTTTCTTGTACAAGCAAACCATCACAAAAACCTCACCAAGTGGAGCAATTCATAGCAATAGCAATCACACCACGACTGATACTCATAACAAGTTGGAGTAGCAATTTTCGCAGGAGCAAACCAAGTCTTAATTTGAGAATCTAATTGGAGCAATTCATAGCAACAACACCAAACACACCTGATTGGGCTCAATTTTAAGCAACCAACCCCAGATTTTTTTTGCTCCCAAATGAGCAAAACAAGTTTCAGTACCAAAACCAAGCCACAAATTGAGCAACTTATCACAGATTTGCGGAGCAGTTTTATGGAACAACTAGTTGAGCAAAATTACTCACAGAACGGGCTGGTACATCAAGCTCTGGATCTTCATCGAAGAAGGAAGGAGGGTTCCTGACGCCCTCACTCGGCCGCGGAGAAAACCATGCTCCCAGGCCCCCGTCGTACAAGCCGGTACTCTGTCTCCGCCGCCGTCTAGCCGGATTTGCTCCCATGCTCGAAGCTACTATGGAGGGTGGGGGGACGTGGTGAGGATCCCCAGGAGGAGGGTACAGGATCCGGTTGCGGACTTGGTTACCCATGGTTTCCGTTTCGCGGCGCGCCGCCAAGTCGTTCGCCGCCCGCGCGCCCGCGGCGATCTCCACCCGCGCCGCCCCCGGAGATCACGGAGAATTGCCCGATCCGCGCGGCAGTCTGATTTTGCTCTTTTGCTTGGGCCTTTTTGCTCCCTGTAGCAAAAGCGGGAAGGGGGGTGCGCGTGGAGTAGATCGTGCGGCGCTCGTTCGCCCGATCGGACGGCTCGCAACCCGGGGGATCGAGTTGTTTTATCCCCCGGGGGACGCTCAGCGCGGTCCCGGAATAAATCAATTGCATGATCGATAGAGGAGAGCTCCCACGAGTGATGTCAAAGTGACATCACGATGACGTCATATTTCCCTTTTTAATAATTCCAGGAAATTCGAGAAAATGGTTAGTTTTGTAAATTGAATAACTATTAAAATATTAATCAAAAAAATAAAATGAAAGTATCAAAATGTTTAGAAAAATATAACCTATCTGTATATGTCATTTTCATACATTTTTGCAAAGTTCAAAAATGAGCTTTATTTAATGTTGTTTAATTCATTTAAAAATGGGAAAAATAAGTTCTTATTCAATAAAATTACAAAATTAAAAGTTATATACCAAAATGCTCAAAATGACATATTCAACCTAGTTATGATGTTTTCAACCCCATTTGAGCTATTAAAATTAGTGTCACTTTCATAATCACCCGAAGTACCCCTCCGGGGTCTATTTCGGGATTAATTTCAGTAAAACTGCTTAATTTCCATACGAACCCTAGCAACCCATCGAACATGTTTAGGGATTTATTCCAGTGCATTACCTTGCTCACGCATACATATTGCGCATTGCATCGATGCCATGTGTTGATTGTTGTTCTTCTTTTCTGTGTTGTTCCCCCTCGGTAGAATCCGACTCCGAAGTGAAGGCCAACAACTCCATGACGAATACTTGATCCTAACCGACAAGTCAATCACTTATTACAGAAGATCTTTATCTGTTTTTCTTATATCCAAGGGAAGCATAACCTCTTATCTGCTCATATATGGTTTTTGAAGTGTTTTGGAATCTCGTATATTGCATGCGCTTCAAAGTATTTATGGTCCTAGATAGAGTTCTCCTATACTTGTTGCATCGCCTAAATATCCTGATCCACTGCTCCTATGTAACATCCCAAGTCTGAAAAATAGCCATTAGAATGTTTGCTCTCTGTTATTTTATGTTTTGCATCATGGCATCATGTTGACTGCACTTGTTTTGTTTGTTTTCCAACTGTTTTCATTTGTTTTTCCTTTGTTTTCTATTTGAATTTCAAACCAAAATTCAAACCTTTTGTTTCATCCTTGTGATGTTACAATTTCTAAATGATATTTCAAAATAAAACAATTGATTGTTTCCATTAAAGTGATGATTCCAAACTGTTGTTTTGTTTCTATCAAAATTCACTTATTACCAAACCCCTTTTCAAATTCAATTAATTTCCAAAAACAGCAACCCTTTAGAAAGTTATAAAAATTGCAAAACAAATCCATCATTTGTTTCCAATTATTTTTTCCATAATGATTAACTATTTAAATTGAGGGCTTTTAATCAAACATTTAATTCCAAATTACTTTCAAATTCAAATAAGTTATACAAACAACACCCAATTTGAGAGTATGAAAATTACCAAAACAATTCCAATCTTTTTGTTCCATTTAAACACTAATGTGCACCCTAGTTAAAATCTTGTTTTCCATGATGCACTTAATAATAAATTCATCCAAATTTGATTTAAATTTACAAACAACAACCTAAATAAAGTTTTTGTAAAATAAAATTGGCAATGTTGCTGTCACCCAAAAATCCAACTATACCAAAAACATTACCTAAATTTCTAACCCTAAACCCTCTCTTTTTCTTCTTTTTCCAATCAGCACAAAAAAAATATAACAGAATCAATTAATTAAAAAACAGCAAGGGAGAGAGAGAGCAGCAGGCCAACTCTCCCCTTAGCCCAAAACCACCCCAGCCCACTTCCCCTCTCCCTGGCCCGATACCTTTTCGACCAGGTCATCCCCTACCTCCTGATGTCATCCTCCTGTACGACTAAACCACCACCGTATGATCACCTCCTCCTCCACCCGATGGTCAGCCGTACGAGCTCGAGCTCCATCATAAAACGTAGCCCTCCCCTCTACCCTAGAGCCCTCATCCTCCTGCGCCGCCATCCTCCCTCTCCCCTTCGTTTTCCTCCTCCAAAATACACTGTAACTTCCCTGCAACCTCTGAACCTGGAGAGATGGCCATGGATGTGCGGGCTTGGCGCCTCCGCCCTAGCCACCACCGGCACCATCCGTGCCCGGGAATGGAAACGCACGACTCCACTCTTCCTCCTCCACCCTTCGGTTTGCGCCGGAGAGCCTCCGAGCGCCGCCGCCATGTCCATCTCGCCGCCGGCCTCCCTGCTGTCCGCCCGACCCCCTGCGCCTCCATGCTCGAGGCCCGCTCGGTGAGGCCCCCCGATCCCTCTCCCTCTCGCCCCTCTACCTCCACCCCACGGCCGCACCCACCTCGCAGCAGCCCACCGCCACGGCCACCCGGCGCCCCCTCCGGCGAGCAGGTCGCTGCCTGCCTCCGTTGGCTGTTGAGTTACAGAAACCGAAACCAGCGAACTGCATCTTTTCAGATTCAGAAACAGCGCGCGTCCACCACCTTAACTTCCCCCCGAGGCCCCTTCCATCACAAGTCCACAGTTACCCCAGTGGTTAGGCACCCCTTGGCGCAGCAGGAGGTGAGGGGATCGAATCCCCCCTCCCTCAATAAAAACCCACCTTTTATTTTTCATTTGTTTTGGTCACAGAACTTCTCAGAATCACACATAGGCCCCTGGTAATTAATTCTAGCCCCTGGAAAATATTTTCTAAGTCCCTAGCAGCTAAAAAAATGGCAGATTGCACCCCAAATTTGTAAAATGCATAAGAAATTCATCCCAACTCCAATTTTAACTTTTTAAATATGTTTTCTGTCCCAAATTAAATGCTCTATCCAAATATAAAATTTGTTTACTGTTTTGAATATTTTAAATTGGTGAAACATTTGAATTCTTGTTTAAATCACTTAATTTTGCAAAATTCATAACTTGAGCATAAAAATTCCAAATTCCACAAACTAAATATGGTTTCCAATCAACTTTTCATGTACTTTCCAAATATAAATTTTGTTTGCTATTTTGAATAATTTAAATTGATGAAAACAACTGTTTCTTAATTATTGCATTTAAAATTGCCAAAATAATAACTTGCTCATTTTAAATCCAATTTCAACAAATGAAATATGTTTTCCATGCAAAATTAAACCACCTTTTCAAATATAAAATTTGTTTCATGTTTTGAATAATTAAAATTGGTTAAATAATTTAAACCTTGTTTAACTCATTTAATATTGTTAAATTCATAACTTGATCAAAACAAATTCTTTTGGGACATATAAAATATGTTTTCCAACCACAAAAGTATAAACTTTGCAAATATGAATCTCACTTAATGTTTTGAACAAATAAAAATTCAAATGAGTTCATGTTTGACTTAAATTCATTTAATTCTTGCTTAAACTTGTTTAATTCATAAATAATTTATTTGAAATCCTTTTCCAACAAGTGAAACATGTATTCCATCTAAAATTTGGTGCTCTACTCAAATATAAACTTTGTTATCTATTTTGAACAATTAAACTTGATGAGAACAACAAATGCTTGTGTGACACCTTTAAGGAACCAAAATTTCCTAACTTAATAAATGAATTTCCAAACTTGTTAAACCTTATTTCCATTTGGTTCTATTGATGTTATCTTGTTGTTTTCCTCATCCATGCATCATGCTAACCAACTTTCACATGATGTTTAGTTGTAGAACAATTAATTCAACCATAATTCATGGGCTTTCCATATGCAATCCAATTGCATATGGGTCCATTTAATCATGTTGCTATCTTGTCAACTAGTTTATTGCTATGCATCAATTAAATGGTCATGCATCATCCCATGTTTGTGCACTATGCCATGATATTGATTGTTTGCCTCTGCGTTGTTTGTTTGCTTCTTCTCGGATACACGACGACGTTGAGACCGACGATACTTACGACACCCCTTCTAAGGAGTTAGCTCAGTACCAGGCTACTGGGTTTGCAGGCAAGTTATCACTCACATGAACCACTGTGTTCCTTTCAACATTGGTTACCGATACTTTCCGTTGTCTATTATGCTAGCCATAGTATTAGTTGTTTCTGTTACGAACCTATCACATGAATCCCTTAACCCTGGTATTGCCTCACCTCCATACCTAAAACCCCTTGCTTGTTGCCTTAGTCTTACCTAGCATGCTTAGGGTTGCTTTTGCTCGAGTCTGTTGTAGGTTACTTCTTTTACTATCATTTATTATGTTCTGGGGCTCGATGTTTAATCAATCAATCATGCTAATGTTATTGTTAAATAATAATTTGACGATAAGGCACCGGCAGGAGGCCCTTTGTGGTTTTGAGGCCTGCTAGTGTCGACCCTAATAGGAAAAGGGTCTTGTCTACTGATCCATGATGAGCGCACTACCCGCATGTGGGAAGCGAGTATGGGCGCCCCCCTCAATTTGATTCGATTCGCATCTCGTCCAAATCGCCTCATTAGTTCGGGTTTTCCATTTGCTGCATGCATGATCTTGCGAGACCTTGGTACCCGGGTGGAACTTTCGTAGTCGGCATATAGGGGGACACGGTCTTAGAGTGCTATGAGGGTCCATTTTCTTCTGGGCTCGATTAGCCGTGCGCCCAAGGTTCTTTGGGCTTGATGCGAAGAAGAGTTGAGTTGTGTAGAGTGCCCCGCTTGGTGGGAGGCATCCCATCTAGCGGGTTATTCTTGCGTGTACGGCCAAATTGGTGCAACCCTGCAGGGATAATCTTCTCGAGAAGCCGTGTTTTCCGCGGTTATGGATTACTTGGTGAAAGTACTGGCTAAGAAGTACTCAGGACAACTTAAACCTAATGATTAACAACCTTACACCCAATGATTAAGAACTTGACTAGTAATAGGCTTATTGACACAATAATTTGAACCATCATTATTTCAACTGTGTGAGTTATCCTCGGATTGCTTCTTTGGATAAGGGGCGAGATCTAGGATGGGTTTGTTTGGTGGTTAGCTATAGTTGGTTACGATACACGATCTTATCTCCTTTCTGATAGCCGGAAGTTGTAGTATGTTCTGTAGTTGGTTAGAGCAGCCAGTTGCAGCCTCTTTTATATCCCCTTCTTTCCGTTGAACCCAAAGCATCTGTGCTTGGTGTTGACGGGTTACACTTTGGTGAATTGTGAGTCTTGCTTGCCAGTACGTTTATGTACTGACCCCTTTGGTGCTGTGGTTTCCGCAGACGACGTTTCCGAGGATCTTCATGGTGGCTACTACGTGGAGTATGACGAGACTGCTGACGAGTAGATAGCGGACCCGGGCAGGATCCGAGACTTCGTGGATGGGCTCCGTCTTTTCGTTTCCGGCCTCTTAGGCCTATTTGGACCTTGTCTGTACTCAGACCTTTTGAATGCTTCCGCTGTGATGTAATGATGTTATGTTGGGACATGTGTGTATTTGCTATCTCTGCTCTAGTGAGAGCTATTTGCAACTTATTTCAATCTTTTGTGTCGTAGAGATCTGTTGTGATATCACTTGTTCCAATGACGTTGACGTACCATGTGTGTATGTTTTGAAGTACGTCAATGGAAGTATCCTGATTTCTATGGGATAGTTTACGTCGACGCTGAACAGATAGGGGTTGGTCGTCACACACACGTGTGTTGGCCTACTCGTAAGAGGATGCGGGTGCCGGTAAGCCCCGTAATCCAATCTACTACTGTTCAACGGAACGGCGAGTATCCTCTAGAAGTCCGGGTGTGACAAATGGTATCAGAGCCTGTCTGCCTGTAGGATCCCTTTTTACTTGTCCCAGTTGAGTCTAGAAACTATTTGGTAGCTATATAGGAAAAATGAAACGTGAGAGTAGGAATTCTGTTCTTTTTCTTCTTTCCCCACCCACCCTCCCTTTTCTGGTAAGGAAGTGTAACGTTGTTTTCTATTCTCATCTAAACTTTCAAGTTAGGATTTCACGTATTCTGGTTTCTCTAGGATGGTTATATCTACTAGTCCATAGGAATGGAGGTGGTTGTGACATGATTTATCATGTTGCCTACTCACGATTGAGAACGGAGGCGTGTAAGCCCCGGAAGCAAATCCTCTATTCCTTAAGCAGTAGATATTGATCCTTTAGAAGCCCGGATGGGTTTTCCGTAGTACCTCAGGAGTTTTGTTCTCGTTTTCCCCGATGTTGATATCCTGTTCTTCTCAACATCCTTTTCGTCCGTTGAAATCTTGTTGTTGTTTTCCATTTCAGTTCTTCTACCGACATCTAATCAATAACGTTGTTCCAACCCTACTTCTGACCAGATAATCTATTCTACAAATGAATCAAGTTCTATTCAGCTATACACCCTCCATACAAAACCTCTCCCTTTACTTGAAAATGTTCCGGTGGTTTGCGAATTCCCTGACGTCGTTCCAGAAGAGTTTCCAGGAATTCCTATCGTTTTGAACTTCCAGAAAAACTATCCAAGGTGCACGATGTCTTTCACGTGTCACAACTCAAGAGGATCTTCGCGAGAAGTATCCGGACCTTTTCTTTTCTCAGTAGGAATCTCGGGGTGCGATTCCTTCAAGGGGGGGCGTTTTGTAACATCCCAAGTCTGAAAAATAGCCATTAGAATGTTTGCTCTCTGTTATTTTATGTTTTGCATCATGGCATCATGTTGACTGCATTTGTTTTGTTTGTTTTCCATTTGTTTTCCAACTGTTTTCATTTGTTTTTCCTTTGTTTTCTATTTGAATTTCAAACCTAAATTCAAACCTTTTGTTTCATCCTTGTTATGTTACAATTTCCAAATGATATTTCAAAATAAAACAATTGATTGTTTCCATTAAAGTGATGATTCCAAATTGTTGTTTTGTTTCTATCAAAATTCACTTATTACCAAACCCCTTTTCAAATTCAATTAATTTCCAAAAACAGCAACCCTTTAGAAAGTTATAAAAATTGTAAAACAAATCCATCATTTGTTTCCAGTTATTTTTTCCATAATGATTAACTATTTAAATTGAGGGCTTTTAATCAAACATTTAATTCCAAATTACTTTCAAATTCAAATAAGTTATACAAACAACACCCAATTTGAGAGTATGAAAATTACCAAAACAATTCCAATCTTTTTGTTCCATTTAAACACTAATGTGCACCCTAGTTAAAATCTTGTTTTCCATGATGCACTTAATAATAAATTCATCCAAATTTGATTTAAATTTACAAACAACAACCTAAATAAAGTTTTTGTAAAATAAAATTGGCAATGTTGCTGTCACCCAAAAATCCAACTATACCAAAAACATTACCTAAATTTCTAACCCTAAACCCTCTCTTTTTCTTCTTTTTCCAATCAGCACAAAAAAATATAACAGAATCAATTAATTAAAAAACAGCAAGGGAGAGAGAGAGCAGCAGGCCAACTCTCCCCTTAGCCCAAAACCACCCCAGCCCACTTCCCCTCTCCCTGGCCCGATACCTTTTCGACCAGGTCATCCCCTACCTCCTGATGTCATCCTCCTGTACGACTGAACTACCACCGTGTGATCACCTCCTCCTCCACCCGACGGTGGGCCGTACGAGCTCGAGCTCCATCATAAAACGTAGCCCTCCCCTCTACCCTAGAGCCCTCATCCTCCTGCGCCGCCATCCTCCCTCTCCCCTTCGTTTTCCTCCTCCAAAATCCACTGTAACTTCCCTGCAACCTCTGAACGTGGAGAGATGGCCATGGATGTGCGGGCTTGGCGCCTCCGCCCTAGCCACCACCGGCGCCATCCGTGCCCGGGAATGGAAACGCACGACTCCACTCTTCCTCCTCCACCCTTCGGTTTGCGCCGGAGAGCCTCTGAGCGCCGCCGCCATGTCCATCTCGCCGCCGGCCTCCCTGCTGTCCGCCCGACCCCCTGCGCCTCCACGCTCGAGGCCCGCTCGGTGAGGCCCCCCGATCCCTCTCCCTCTCGCCCCTCTACCTCCACCCCACGGCCGCACCCACCTCGCAGCAGCCCACCGCCACGGCCACCCGGCGCCCCCTCCGGCGAGCAGGCCGCTGCCTGCCTCCGTTGGCTGTTGAGTTACAGGAATAGAAACCAGCGAACTGCATCTTTTCAGATTCAGAAACAGCGCGCGTCCACCACCTTAACTTCCCCCAGAGGCCCCTTCCATCACAAGTCCGCAGTTACCCCAGTGGTTAGGCACCCCTTGGCGCAGCAGGAGGTGAGGGGATCGAATCCCCCTCCCTCAATAAAAACCCACCTTTTATTTTTCATTTGTTTTGGTCACAGAACTTCTCAGAATCACACATAGGCCCCTGGTAATTAATTCTAGCCCCTGGAAAATATTTTCTAAGTCCCTAGCAGCTAAAAAAATGGTAGATTGCACCCCAAATTTGTAAAATGCATAAGAAATCCATCCCAACTCCAATTTTAACTTTTTAAATATGTTTTCTGTCCCAAATTAAATGCTCTATCCAAATATAAAATTTGTTTACTGTTTTGAATATTTTAAATTGGTGAAACATTTGAATTCTTGTTTAAATCACTTAATTTTGCAAAATTCATAACTTGAGCATAAAAATTCCAAATTCCACAAACTAAATATGTTTTCCAATCAACTTTTCATGTACTTTCCAAATATAAATTTTGTTTGCTGTTTTGAATAATTTAAATTGCTGAAAACAACTGTTTCTTAATTATTGCATTTAAAATTGCCAAAATAATAACTTGCTCATTTTAAATCCAATTTCAACAAATGAAATATGTTTTCCATGCAAAATTAAACCACCTTTTCAAATATAAAATTTGTTTCATGTTTTGAATAATTAAAATTGGTTAAATAATTTAAACCTTGTTTAACTCATTTAATATTGTTAAATTCATAACTTGATCAAAACAAATTCTTTTGGGACATATAAAATATGTTTTCCAACCACAAAAGTATAAACTTTGCAAATATGAATCTCACTTAATGTTTTGAACAAATAAAAATTCAAATGAGTTCATGTTTGACTTAAATTCATTTAATTCTTGCTTAAACTTGTTTAATTCATAAATAATTTATTTGAAATCCTTTTCCAACAAGTGAAACATGTATTCCATCTAAAATTTGGTGCTCTACTCAAATATAAACTTTGTTATCTATTTTGAACAATTAAACTTGATGAGAACAACAAATGCTTGTGTGACACCTTTAAGGAACCAAAATTTCCTAACTTAATAAATGAATTTCCAAACTTGTTAAACCTTATTTCCATTTGGTTCTATTGTTGTTATCTTGTTGTTTTCCTCATCCATGCATCATGCTAACCAACTTTCACATGATGTTTAGTTGTAGAACAATTAATTCAACCATAATTCATGGGCTTTCCATATGCAATCCAATTGCATATGGGTCCATTTAATCATGTTGCTATCTTGTCAACTAGTTTATTGCTATGCATCAATTAAATGGTCATGCATCATCCCATGTTTGTGCACTATGCCATGATATTGATTGTTTGCCTCTGTGTTGTTTGTTTGCTTCTTCTCGGATACACGACGACGTTGAGACCGACGATACTTATGACACCCCTTCTAAGGAGTTAGCTCAGTACCAGGCTACTGGGTTTGCAGGCAAGTTATCACTCACATGAACCACTGTGTTCCTTTCAACATTGGTTACCGATACTTTCCGTTGTCTATTCTGCTAGCCATAGTATTAGTTGTTTCTGTTACGAACCTATCACATGAATCCCTTAACCCTGGTATTGCCTCACCTCCATACCTAAAACCCCTTGCTTGTTGCCTTAGTCTTACCTAGCATGCTTAGGGTTGCTTTTGCTCGAGTCTGTTGTCGGTTACTTCTTTTACTATCATTTATTATGTTCTGGGGCTCGATGTTTAATCCATCAATCATGCTAATGTTATTGTTAAATAATAATTTGATGATAAGTCACCGGCAGGAGGCCCTTTGTGGTTTTGAGGCCTGCTAGTGTCGACCCTAATAGGAAAAGGGTCTTGTCTACTGATCCATGATGAGCGCACTACCCGCATGTGGGAAGCGAGTATGGGCGCCCCCCTCAATTTGATTCGATTCGCATCTCGTCCAAATCGCCTCATTAGTTCGGGTTTTCCATTTGCTGCATGCATGGTCTTGCGATCCCTTGGTACCCGGGTGGAACTTTCGTAGTCGGCATATAGGGGGACACGGTCTTAGAGTGCTATGAGGGTCCATTTTCTTCTGGGCTCGATTAGCCGTGCGCCCAAGGTTCTTTGGGCTTGATGCGAAGAAGAGTTGAGTTGTGTAGAGTGCCCCGCTTGGTGGGAGGCATCCCATCTGGCGGGTTATTCTTGCGTGTACGGCCAAATTGGTGCAACCCTGCAGGGATAATCTTCTCGAGAAGCCGTGTTTTCCGCGGTTATGGATTACTTGGTGAAAGTACTGGCTAACAAGTACTCAGGACAACTTAAACCTAATGATTAACAACCTTACACCCAATGATTAACAACTTGACTAGTAATAGGCTTATTGACACAATAATTTGAACCATCATTATTTCAACTGTGTGAGTTATCCTCGGATTGCTTCTTTGGATAAGAGGGCGAGATCCAGGATGGGTTTGTTTGGTGGTTAGCTATAGTTGGTTAGGATACACGATCTTATCTCCTTTCTGATAGCCGGAAGTTGTAGTATGTTCTGTAGTTGGTTAGAGCAGCCAGTTGCAGCATCTTTTATATCCCCTTCTTTCCGTTGAACCCAAAGCATCTGTGCTTGGTGTTGACGGGTTACACTTTGGTGAATTGTGAGTCTTGCTTGCCAATACGTTTATGTACTGACCCCTTTGGGGCTGTGGTTTCCGCAGACGACGTTTCCGAGTATCTTCATGGTGGCTACTACGTGGAGTATGACGAGACTGCTGACGAGTAGATAGCGGACCCGGGCAGGATCCGAGACTTCGTGGATGGGCTCCGTCTTTTCGTTTCCGGCCTCTTAGGCCTATTTGGATCTTGTCTGTACTCAGACCTTTTGAATGCTTCCGCTGTGATGTAATGATGTTATGTTGGGACATGTGTCCTCTGGATGATTGTATTTGCTATCTCTGCTCTAGTGAGAGCTATTTGCAACTTATTTCAATCTTTTGTGTCGTAGAGATCTGTTGTGATATCACTTGTTCCAATGCCGTTGACGTACCATGTGTGTATGTTTTGAAGTACGTCAATGGAAGTATCCTGATTTCTATGGGATAGTTTACGTCGACGCTGAACAGATAGGGGTTGGTTGTCACACACACGTGTGTTGGCCTACTCGTAAGAGGACGCGGGTGCCGGTAAGCCCCGTAATCCAATCTACTACTGTTCAACGGAACGGCGAGTATCCTATAGAAGTCCGGGTGTGACATCCTAGCAGCTATAGGTTTGTTTGTGTGTGCCTCGTTAAAGTCTATGAGTCTTGCTTAGCCATGCCTAGTTGTGATCTGATCCATCCGGTTGATGAACCTGGTCAATGCGTGAATCTTTTATGTCAGGTTGTTGTGTTTTGATTTACCTTTGATAACTTGACTAAATAAGGGCATGGATGTGAGTCCACAATGGTTTGTGGCGTTTTGTCCTGTTCATCCCCCTAGGAGCGAGTTCTCGCCTTCGAAGCCAAGACTGAGCGTACAACCACACGCGCGAGCCAATGAACCTCGCCCGACTAACTAACTTGTTTGGCCACATCCATGAGTCACGTAGTTTGAGATTTCCATCTGCGTGTGAGTCGGAAAATGTTTTGGAGAAAACTTAGGGCGTGACCGGGACAAGTTATGGACGTACACGGATCTTGATCCCGACTCACAGAACAGGTGTCGTCGGGAGGTGGCCAACTCCCTGTTGACGGGGTGGCCCTGTTTGGGTTGACTCATGGATAGGGTTATGCAAGGTAAAGGTCGGAGCCAAGTACCTTCTGTCGTGCTCCCAAGGAGCGTACATGTGGTGTTAAGAGTCGGATGGTACGTGTGCGTAAAGTGTACCCCCTACAGGGATAAATCTCCTCGAGAAGCCGTGTCCACGGTTATGTACGACTTGGTAACGGATTATGTGATCATAGATAACATGAACGGAATGGCTAAAACTTGTTAACAATGTATGAAGGGTGCCTCCTCGGAGATGCCGAGAGGGTTGATCCTTGTAGCATGTGAGGTGCTTGGAAATGATGTTGGTGGATGAAAACATGATGATTATTACAGTAGTTGAGTAGCTTTCTCATCTGTTTTGAAAACAATCCTTGAGACGTGTTGTTCTTCCTCGACTTGGAAAACAAAGATTGCTTTACGCAAAATAGCCTTCGTAAAACCCTTTCTGAACAAGCAGATATATAATAGGTTAGCTACGTCTTGTTGAGTACCTCCCGTACTCAGGTTTGCTTAATTTTGGTTCAGGTGAAGATCTCACATCAGTGGTGATTCAACGTGGACATCGACGAGTAGTTTGGGGTTCCCAGGTAGCAGCCTGGAATCTATGGGCTGGGACATCACCTTATGTTGCGGCCTCTTAGGCTTTTTGGTTCTTCTTGACTAGCAACACAATTTGCCTTCCGTTGTCTGATGTAATGTTGGGCCATGTGACCTATGTTTGTAAATCTACTCTCGTAACACATGTTTAATACATCTTCCATGTCTAGAGTGCTGCTTTGATCGGTTGTTGGTTTCGAGCTCATTTTTATCTGTTTTGGCTATGCCTGCATAGTTGTCGCAGTCGAGGGGTTCTGGAGCCGATGATGCATTTTCGAGCACGCCTGCCGATGTGATTCGTCCTGGGGCTTTCTAACCCCAATAACCCTCAATTGTTGTTGCACTTTCTGGACACATAACATCTCTGTATAGCTTTGGTCTCGTTCCTTGGTTTCATTCGATTTGTGGACGCTTTGATATGCATAGTTGGTAATTACTAGCATGGACACAAGGAGTTGTAGTACCATGCTGATCCGGCCTGCGTGCAGATGAATCCGGTTTGTCTGACGTTGTTTGTTGAGGTCAGGGCTGGTAACCCTGACGCCCTTGTGGGTCCATGACTAGGAGCGCATAACAGTATGTATACCTTTGGGTCCGGGTTCGCGACAATCTATGACTAAAAATCCACCCTTCGAATATCATCCGAACAGACGTTGGGTATTAAGTTGCAAGCAACAGATAATCGTAGTAAGCAAAGTGTGTAATGTAAACAATAACATCATCCTTAGACAAAGAATTGTTGTTTTCTCCCTAATGGCAACAACACATCCTCCATCTGTCACATTTCTGTCACTCGAGCATGGATGAAAAGAAGGCATGAACCCACTATCGATCATAAATACTTACTCTTGAAGTTACTAGCATCTACATGGACAGAGCATCTACTAACAATGGAGAGCATGCAAGATCATAAATAACATAAGCATGAAGATAACGTGATAGATTTATAATCATAAGACATAGCATTCAACATTCATCAGATCCCAGCAAACACAACATGTAGCATTACATTGAGATGATCTTGATCATCTCAGGAAGCTCAGAAGATCTAAACATGAGGCACAAACTGGAGAGAATGACCATCTAGCTACTGCTATGGAACAATAGTCCAGGGATAAACTACTCACGCATCACTTCAGAGGAGGGCATGGTGGTGTAGACCCCTCCGGTGATAATTTCCCCCTCCGGCAGGGTGCCGGGGAGAGCTCCAGAACCCTCCCGATCTCGGGATGACGGTGACGGCGGCCTCGGGTGTTTCTCAGGAAAAGTGGGATATGTATAGGGTTTACGTCTCGGGGGGATTATATTGCGAAAGGGCAGAGGCTGTGGAGGCTCAGGGGCCCCACACCACCCCTTGACGCGGCCAAGGGGGGCCGCGCAACCTTATGGTGTGGGCCCCGTGAGGCCCCCCTCTGGGTCTCTTCAGGACTCCGTGGAACCTTCGGGATTTCTAAGATTTCCGGGCTTCGAATTTTCCAAATCCGAGAATATTTCTAGAACAACCTTTCTGAAACTAAAAACAGCAGAAAACAGGGAACTGGCTATGTGGCATCTTGTCAATAGGTTAGTCTGGAAAATTGATAAAATTGACATAAAGTGTATAGAAAACATGTGGGAAACAATAAGAAAACAACATGGAACATCAGAAATTAAGGATATGTTTATGACGTATCAGGTACGTGCATTAACATCTGAGTGGGAAAGACGGGACATCGCCAAAGTTCTGTCTGCATGCGTGCTGGGTCTGCTTTGGGGCTAGCTAGCTGTTGCACGCCATGCCTGCAAACTTTGGGCGAGATAGCTGCATGTCGCGCGAGACGTGCACTCTTTGCCTCCGTGCGCTGCGTGTTGTGCCTGCGTGACCCGTCGCGTCATGATCTTAATGCGTGGCTGCGCACGTGCCCGGTCATGTGCATTCATGCCTATGCCTCGCTTCTGCCGTTGCATGCGTTGCCGGCTAGTTGTGGACTGCTGGGTCGAACTCGGTGCCAGCCGTATTCGTACTGGCCCGTGCTGCATGCGTGTTGCTCCGCGCCTGCATGACCCGGACGTTTGTGTGTGCTCGTTGTCATCGCTACGCCTGGACAACAAATTCAATGGTAAAGGCCGGCCTCAACACCAATTAATGGTGTTTGGTGATTCGCCGGCCGGCCTCTCCCGCTGCTATATTACCCGATCGGTGTATTTGGAGGGCCTCTGCAAAACACACCCCCTTCATCAACATGTCTCGAATAGATAGCTTGTGCAAAACACAAGAGCTAGGTCAGTTGTGTGCTCTCTACGTGCGGCATGACCTGGACGATCATCGAGCTGATCGGGGAGGAACCGCTTGAGGTCGCACACCAAGTGGAGTACGTCGGCCCCGACGGCTATGACCTCTCTGACGTGGTGCAGTTATTCACCGCCAGTGAAAATATCTCTGCTTGGAGCGCCGCACACATCGTCCTTCGCGCAAAGTACGCCGATCGGCGGATGTCATCATCGACCACGGCAAGGATGGCGGCGGGGTCTACGCCAGGCTTTGGGAGCATTGGTCATGAGAAAATCGGCACGGCGGCCTCTACTTGTTGAACGACACCCTGGTGTGCTGCGTCCAGATCAACCCTTTGCTCCTCTGGAACGAGTCTGTCACACTGGTGCGTCTAATTGTTCGTGTCCTTTATCGCGGCAACTAGTGTGCTTATAGAGCATATGTGTAACCTGCTACGTCATCGACTCGTCGTGTTTTACTTGTCGACATGTCTGTGTGTGTTATGATTGTGTTTTGCTACTCTATAATTAAGTTAATATGTGTTGTGTTACAAGTACTCAGTTATCTGTAGTTTTTTAGTTACTATTGGTTTCACAGAGAACCGTTCTGCATATTCTAACGTGTTTCATGCCCGACGATCTCAACTCCAAAATTATTTCATAATACTTCTTTATTTTCCCACAAGATCCCTTTAGTAACTTATTGCATAAATGGTCAATTTGTTTAAGACATCCATCAGCATCCGACGGCTAGCATAGTTTCCCGCACTTCCGCCAAAATTCCGCGTCCCTCCAAATGGCGCTAGGACAGCCCCCTCAAATTTTTTCGCGCAAGAATATTACTTCACAGCCCTCCCGCACGCAAAGGTCAAACTTTATCACGGAGGGCATTTTTGTTATCATTTTGAAACCCTCGCTTATCCCCTCGGCCCTTGCCCAAAGAATCGACTACTCCCCCTTCTCTCCTCCAGTCCCCGTCCTCCCGGACCAGATATCATCCTGCTTACATATCGTCGTATAGCTCGCTTGCCAGATCTCCCATATCGCCGTCGAGAAATGGGTGTGTTGCCCTCCTGATGCTCCTTTTTTAATTACTTGCTTTTGTAGTAGAAAACACTGCATGGTTTCTTTTAATGGAAATCGGAAGGGGGACCTTCTTGCTAATCTTGCATAAAAATAAAAATAGAAGTATCCAGCTTTTTTTCCTACGGTAAAAGTTTGATTATTTCCAACCTATATACTATTAGGTTTAAGCTCACTTTGCTTACGATCCTATCAGTTTTAGTTACGATCAGAATTTATATTACTTACACTGGACTGGTCTTACGGGACTAAGTTTTTATGATGTATTAGGTTCTTACCAAGTGTTTATAATTGGAGCTTACTTTGAGTTATTTATTCATGTTAGGATCACCACTACACCTCATGGAAGAAGAGCGTGCCAGAACTATCATGGCAAACAATGCAAGGATGCATCAACTGGGTGTAAAGTCTTTAGCAAGTATACTTTTATGTCCTGCTATATTTGTCGTGGTTTTGTCACGGCAAGTGTCCTCATGCGAGAACTAGATTGCGAGGCCATTGCTACTAAGCGGAACTTCGAAAGGGTTAAGGTGGAAATGAGAGACGCGAGTTTACCCAAGTTCGGCCCCTCTATTGAGGGTAAAACCTACTCCTGCTTTCTTACCATTCAGAGAACCAAGTCACGATTACAAAGGGTGATTCCGGCTCTCGATGTTTCGAGTTACTTTGCTCTCAATCTAGCCCCTTCCTTTCTACGTCCCGAGGTCTCGCCTTATATAGTCGACGAGACCTCCGGGTTACAAAGGAGTCTGGGTCTCACCCGCACTCGTAGTCCTATCTCCCTCCGTCTTCCGATCATCTTGCTCCGGCTCCCGGGTTCCCCTGCCATCCGTCCTGGGCCTTGGGCCGGTTCTTAGTGAGCCGGGTCGCGGTCACCACACTCAGGCTCTTCCTGCCTTAACCCTGCCTTGCGTAGCGAGACTCGGGCCACTCATCTTGAACCGGATGAGGCAATTTCCGGTTCATATGAGGGACCGGTAAGGCTCCCCGTTACATATTGCCCCAACATTAGCCCCCAGGTTAACATGAACGTTTTAAGCCTCAAACTTAAGAAGTTCACGTTAAACTTCACTCAATAACTTTGAACGCTAAACTTCTAGCCCAAGGAAAATAACCTCCCAGGATATATGTTCCGGATCTCATGGGTCGAGCTCTATATCTCCAGGATCATATCTTTCCGTTTCTTGTAAGGATAACTCTCATATTTCTATTTCCCAAATCTCCATAACCCAAAGGATCTTAGCCTAGCCCGTATTTTTCTCCGCGCAATCGTTCCATTTCTTTGGAAAAAATCTTTTTCTTGGATCCAATCTGGCTACATCTTTTTTATTAATAACGTAATCTTGAGGGGGTTTTATGCAAAAGTTACCTATTAACCCTAGGGTTTAGCCCCCGCCTAGAAATAGTAGGCGTACAGCCCCCAGGGCTCATTCGCACCCTTCTCTCCCCATTTCGTCTTCCTCCTCCGATCCGAGCTCCAGAGCACAACTTTTCCTCCAGCGCCGCCGCAGCCGGAGCTTCACCTGCATTCATAACAGGATGGGAAAAGAGAAATCTTTGGCATCCAAGGCCGGCGAAGCGGGAAAAAAGAAGAAAACTGGAATTTCTTCCGGTTCTGGAAGGAACGAGATGCAAGTAAACTGGTGCAAGTCTGAGATGACTCAAGGCCGGCTCACGGAAATGGAGACTTCCGGGCTTCTGCCTACGGGTCTATCTTGGCGAGCTCCGGGAAACGAGATCCGGCCTGAACCAGGGCCGGGTGAGGTAATTACTTTCGAAGCCCATATTCTTCGTGGGTTTTGTCCACCCCGTTCACTCTTTTTCCGCCGGCTCTTGGCTTACTATGGCTTCCATCCTCAGGACCTCCCACCAAATTCTATCTTAAACGTTAGAAACTTTGTAGTCCTTTGTGAGGACTACCTCCAATTAGAGCCAAACTTAGATCTTTTCCTCGAGTACTTTTACCGTAATAAGCATCCTGAGGTAGCTGGGGGTGAACTTATACATTGTGGGGGGGTCTCGTTCCAGAGGCGTAAGGACATTGCTTACCCAGGCATTACACTTGCAAGCCATCCCATGTTGTGGCAGAAATCCTATTTTTATATCAAGTGTACCACTCCTGAAGGTGAACCGGCTCTTCCGGGTTTCCGTCCTGAACGCTTGGTTTACACTAGCACGATGAACTCTTATGCCAAGCCTGCCGATCGAATCAAGATCCGGCCTCTTCTAAAACATGTAACCTCGCTGATAGTTCATGGGCTTACAGGTTTAGATTTAACAAAGACCTGGGTAAACTGGCGTGTTCAACCGAGCCGGTTGTTCCATGAATATTCCGGTTTAGTAGATTCTATGCGATATTCTAAGTCCATAGTTTCTAAGTCTGAAATGATAACCTCCCTGAAACTCCTGGTTGGAGTGAAGCAAGACCAATTCTTTCAAGTTGGCCTGGAGCCCTTTAGCTCTTCTAACCCGGCTCCTCCCGTAAATTTTCATATTTTTTATCTTTTTTTCCTACATTATTCTTTTTAACTGCACAGGTTGTAACCTTGCCGTTGTTCCGGTACTCAGGCTAATGACCCTTTCTGGATTACTAATGAAGAACCGGCTTCACCACCTGAAGAAGAAGAATCAGAAGAACCAAGCGACAACGGGGAAGAGGTTTCTGAATTTGATTCCCTCGGCCAGTTGCCCAACCAATTTGCTGACGCTGATTACTCGCAGGGTGAGCAAGAGGAACAAGAAGCTGTCGGGTTAGGCGATGGCAAAGCTGTTGAAGAGGAGCCGGTTCATGACGCTCCGGATCAGGCCATGCCGGATCTCAACCCCACTACTCGCATCACCTGTTCAAACCTGGTGGCCGACAAAGAGTCCCCCGCAGGCCAGAAGAGGACCCGGCAGGCTGTCTCAAAGGTGCCTATCTCTATATTGTCAAAAAATCCTTTGAAAACAACCTCACACACATAGGAAACGCAGGAGGATGAAGAGGGCAGCAAGAGAAGGAGGACCCGGAGCTCTGGCTCCAGTGATTTAGAAACAGGTTTGCCTGAGAAAACCCTCACTCGCAGGGTCTCCAAAGTCCGGGTTTCGCCCACTTCTTCACACCCCTTAGCCGGACAAATAAGGCCAGAACGGAGTCGTCCTTTTCATTCAGATTCCCCGAACTCAGACTTTTCCCATTTCAGTGGGGCTAGCTCATTCTCTATTAACTCTGGGTAAGCTAACTTTTCATTCCTGCTTTGCTAATATCTTAATTTTGCAATGCAACTCGGAGCTTTTACTTTTGTAACAGAACTTGAGCTGTATTAAAAGTGAACCCTGTTTCATATACTGCTCCCTCCGTAACTGTTGAAGAAAGAAACCTTGAGGAAGGAAAATATGAACCGGTTGGTCCCTCGCCGGGTCATATGGATGTTATGTCTGAAGAACATGAAGAGGTGAACCCGGTTGATGATATTCCAGGTAATGATCCTCCGGTTGAAAAGGTAATTGTTCAGGACCCGGACGTGGTCATAACCGGATCTAAGGTTGTTGAAATTACTAGACCATCCACTACTCTCAGCATAGTGGTTGAAGACCCAAAAGTGAAACCGGAAGACAAGAGGTCTACTCCTAGCCTTAATATTGAAGTCCAGAACTTTGAAACACTTGTTCAAGAGCTTTCTGAGAACCGGCGCCGTGCTGATAACATCATAGGATTTCTGAAACAGAAATATGAGGTAACCTCGATATTCATAACCCATAGTTCACAATTTTGTAGACTGGATAGCTTATAACCTGAGTAACTGTAACCTGGATAGCTGTAGCCCCCAAGTGCCGGTTTATGATGTCATTATAATCCGGGACTTACTATGCACTTATCCTTAATAATTGTTTTCTTAAAATAAGGTTGAAATACTGTAGCCCCCAAGTGCCGGGTTGTGAGCCTGCAGCTAGCCAGGACTTAAGCATAGATTATAATCCAACTCATAAAATTGAGTTATTGTAGCACCCAAGTGCCAAGTTGCAAACCTGTAGCTACTTGGGACTTAATTTTCAATGAATACTGTGATAAGTTTGCCAGTATCCGGGTTATGATTTTATAAGCCGAATATTTTATCAAGTTATGCCTAAACTTTGAATAACTTGAAATTTCGCAGAGTCTTGACTCCTCGTCTCAAAATTAGGTTTCCAACTTAAAAAATCTTCTTGCACATGAGGCCAAGAAAACTGAGGAGGCCAGGACCCGGCAGAAGGAACTAGAAGAACAAATCTCTAAGGCGGCCAAAACCTGGTCTGTCTTACAACAGGATTTTGAGACCCGGGAGAAAATTCTTGTAGCCAGAGTAGAGACTGCAGAAAAAGAACTAGAGGAGACCTGGACACAGTTTACCAAGGTCACGGAGCTGTTGAGAGACATTACCTGCAGTGTGTTTGGTAAGTTTATCCGACTTATCGTCCCCTTCAATGTAGTGTATTCCTATTGGTGTATTTCCTTTCTCTTTTATCAAACACCTTATCTCATATCAGCAATTCTTTTGTAATATGTAGGCATGATGCATGGGAATAACCTAAAATTCCCAGACCTGAAAATCAAAGCCTTGTTCACTCTGATTCGGCATCTATACATTGGAGGTGGAGAATGTATTAAAGTTGTTCGGAAATGGGATGTTCCGCCAAGAAGACTTAGCGAAGTTCTTGTGGAGCTAACTCATTCCCTCAGTGGATAGAAGAGCATAAGCTATCAGCCTGTCGCTGCAGAGCCATCAAGGTCATGTTACTGGCGAAGGCATATCATCCGGAACTGAAGCCGGATCTTCTTGTGGGAGGTTTCCCAGAGTAGAAAGCGGATATGTCAAAGTATGACAAGAAAGACTTCGCCCGGATAGAAAAAGAATGTCGATTCTATGCTTGCACAATTGCTGAGAAGCTGAAACTGAAGGACATGTTCCTGGGTTATAGTTCTCCTGGTGAACGAAAAGTGCCTTTCACTCCTCAGGCTATGGCTGCTATTCGACAAGCCCCTCCCAAGAGCCGGATTTCCATAGCCTCGTCATCTGGTGCGCCTCAATCGGTTACTCCTTCGGTCTCTGCTCCACCACGCCCCTTATATGAACCGGAGAATGTCACTGATGCTCTGGCTCAGCTAGAGTGGAAGTATGTCCCTGCTTATGAAGTCCAAGGAGCAAACTAGACCCCAAATGACCCGGAGACTCAAGACGTTGCGCCTCAAGACCCGTCCATGCAAGATCCGGTTCAGCAGAAGGAGAAAACTACTACGGAGTGATTATGTGATACGTTTTTAAAGAACAATAATTCAACCCTGTTGGGTCTGTAATGGGCTAGATAAACTTCTTCATTTCTAGTCCTATTTTTTAAAGGTGCGTGTATGCACTTATGCCACAATTTGGTTTTGTAATATCCCAGATTTTCTTTTGAGGTTATGCAAATCATATCCGGTTTGATATGTTCTTTCACCAGAAGACGAGAATTTCTTTGACTTGGTTTTTGTCGCACCCGGAATTCTAAGGGATACTCACAGTCCGTTAAACAGTAGATAAATGGCTTACGGGGCATACCGGCACCCGCATCTCAATATGAGCAGGCCAACACGTAAACGTGTGACAACCATTCTCTACTATTCATCGTCTGCGCAAACCATCCCATAGAAATCCAGATACTTCCGTTGACGTACTTCAAAACATACACACATGGTACGTCAACGGCATTGGAACAAGTGATATCACAACAGATCTCTACGACACAAAAGATGGAAATAAGTTGCAAATAGCTCTCATTAGAGCAGAGATAGCAAATACAATCATCCAGAGGACACATGTCCCAACAATTCATCATTACATCACAGCGGAAGCATTCAACATGTCTGGGTACAGACAAGACCCAAATAGGCCTAAGAGGCCGGAAACGAAAAGACGGAGCCCATCCACGAAGTCTCGGATCCTGCCCGGGTCCGCTATCTACTCGTCAGCAGTCTCGTCATACTCCACGTCGTAGCCACCATGGGGATCCTCGGAAACGTAGTCTGCGGAAACCACAGCCCCAAAGGGGTCAGTACATAAACGTACTGGAAAGCAAGACTCACAATTCACCAAAGTGTAACCCGTCAACACCAAGCACATATGCTTCGGGTTCAACGGAAGGAAGGGGATATAAAGGATGCTGCAACTGGCTGCTCTAAACAACTACAGAGTTTCTACCACTTCCGGCTAAACAGAAAGGAGATAAGGTAGCGTATCGTAACCAACTACCAGCTAACTCCAAACAAACCCATCCTGGATCTCGCCCCTTATCCAAAGAAGCAATCCGAGGATAACCCACACCGTTGAATTAATGATGGTTCAAGTTATTGTGTCGATAAGCCTATTACTAGTAAAATTGTTAATCATTAGGTGTAAGTTGTTCTGAGTACTTGTTAGCCAGTACTTTCACCAAGTAATCCATAACCGCGGAAAACACGGCTTCTCGAGAAGATTTAACCCTGCAGGGATGCACCAATTTGGCCGTACACGTAAGAATGACCCGCCAGGCGAGGAGCTAACCCACCAAGCGAGGCACTCAACACAACTCAACTCTTCTTCGCATCAAGCCCTAAGAACCACATGCTGTGCGTGCGCGGCTAATCGAGCCCCACGAAGAAAAGGGGACCCTCATAGCACTCTAAGACCACGCCGCCCTAAATGCCGACTACAAAAGTTCCACCCTGGCGCCAAGGGTTTGCACCTGCACATGCATGCATCAAATGGAAAGCCCGAACTAAGTGTGGCGATTTGGACGAGATGCGAATCGAATCAAATTAAGGGGGGCGCCCATACTCGCTTCCCACATGCGGTTAGTGTGCTCATCATGGATCAGTAGACAAGACCCTTTTCCTAATTAGGGTCGACACTAGCAGGCCTCAAAACCACGCCGGGCCTCCTGCCGGTGCCTTATCAGCAAATTATTATTACCTCAAGATTAACATGTTGTTGTTTAACATCGAGCCCCAGAACATAATAGAAATAGTAACAGAAAGTAACGGGTAACAGACTCGAGCAGAAACAACCCTAAGCATGCTACAAAGACACGGGCAACAAGCAAAGGGGTTATAGGTGTGGAGGTGAGGCTATATCAGGGTTACAGGATATCATGTGATGGGTTCGTAACAGAAGCAACTATTCATAGGGCTAGCAGAACAGACAACGGAAAGTATCGGTATCCAATGTTGAAAGGAACACAATGGTTCATGTGAGGGAATACTTGCCTGCAAACCCAGTAGCCTGGTACTGTGCTAGATCCTTAGAAGGGGTGTCGTAAGCCTCGTCGGTCTCAACGTCGTCGTTTATCCGAGAAGAAGCAAACAAACAACGCAGAGAGATAAACAATCAATAATATGGCATAGTGCACAAACATGGTACGATGCATGACCATTTAATTGATGCATCAGAAATAAGATAGTTGACATGGTAACAGGTTTAAATGGACCCACATGCAATTTGAGTTGCACCTGAAAAGCCCATGAATTATGGTTGAATTAATTGTTTTACAACTAAGCAACATGTGAAAGTGGATTAGCATGATGCATGGATGAGGAAAACAGCAAAATAACAACAATAGAACCAAATGGAAATAAGGTTTACCAATTTTGGAATTTTATTTATTAAGTTATGAAATTTTGCTTCCTTAAAGGTGTTACACAAGCATTTGTTGTTTTCACCACTTTTAATTGTTCAAAATAGATAACAAAGTTCATATTTGGAAATAACACAAAATTTTAGGTGGATTACATGTCTCACTTATTGAAAAAGGATTTAGAATAAATTACTTATGAATTAAGCAAGTTTAAACAAGAATTAAATGAATTTAATTCAAACATAAACTTATTTGAATTTTTATTTGTGCAAAACATTAGATGAAGTTCATATTTGAAAAGTTTATACTTTTAGGGTTGGAAAACATATTTTATAGGTTCAAAAAGAAATTAATTTGACCAAGTTATTAATTTAGCAATTTTAAATGATTTAAACAAGGTTTAAATTATTTAACCAATTATAATTATTCAAAACATGAAACAAAATTTATATTTGGAAAGGTGGTTTAATTTTGCATGGAAAACATATTTTATTTGTTGAAATTGGATTTAAAATGAGCAAGTTATTATTTTGGCAATTTTAAATGCAATAATTAAGAAACAGTTGTTTTCAGCAATTTAAATTATTCAAAACAGCAAACAAAGTTGATATTTGGAAAGTACATGAAAAATTGAATGGAAAACATATTTAGTTTGTTGAATTTGGAATTTTTATGCCCAAGTTATGATTTTTGCAAAATTAAGTGAATTTAACAAGGATTCAAATATTGCACCAATTTAAAATATTCAAAACAGTAAAAAAATTGCATTGAAAAGGTTGAAAACATGTAGCAAATGTTTCACTGAATATTTTGAGTTATTAAACATAATTTTTGGGTGATTATTGAATTTATTATGCAATTTTCCATAATCATTCTTATTCTGCCATTTTTAGTAAACAGAGGGAAACATGATCAAAATTAATTCAATTGTGACCAAATAAAATACCAATGTGTAGAGACTGTTAAGACAAATTTTTAGAGCCCAAGTTTGCTTAAATTGGATGAAACAAACTCAAGTTATGAAATTCCAAAGTTTCCAATTTTTATTGCATTTTCAGTAATTAATTATTTAGTGCAAAAATTGTTACAGAAACATGTTGCAAACTTGACATTACTAGAAGGAGCACAAAATTATGAATCCACAGGATTTTGAATCATTCAATTTGGAGCAAAATTCAATTTTATATGGATTTTAGAAGTAATGGGCCAGATCTGAGTTGCTGAAATTCGGGAAGAAAAGAAAAAGCAGAAATAAAAAGGTGGGGCTAGGGGGATCGAACCCAGGACCTGGGTCTGTGCGCAAGGGGTGCTGACCAGTGGGGTGGAGCTGCTTTGGTGATAGGAAGGGGATCTGTGGGGGGTTAAGCTGCAGAGGGGCGTTAACTGAACTTGCAGTTCAGGTTCGCTGGGCTTCTGTCAGGCGAGCGGACAGGGACTCGCCGGCGATGGTGAGCTCGATGTGCTGCTGTGCGTGGTGCGAGCGGGCTAGGGGCGTGGGTGCTGCAAGGGAAGGGAGAGAGACAGAGGGGTAGCGAGAGGGAGGAAGGGGAGCGAGAGGGGCGATGCTCACCTCGAGCTGGTACAGAGGGAGGCGCACGGTGGTGGAGCAGAGGGCGACGGCGCCTTGATGTGGATGGCGGCGGCGCATCCGTGGGTCCCAGCCACCGCCGAGGGGGTGGAGAGGTAGAGGGATGCACGGGGATTCCATTCCCGTGCCTCCCTTGGCCGGAGGGAGTCCCTAGCTCCGATGATCGCCGGAGGGAGGAGGATGATTTTCGGTGGGCTTCAGGTTCAGAGAAGAGGTAGTTGCAGAGAGGAGGAAAGATGGGAGAGATTGGAGGCGGAGAAGAGGGAAGGAGGGAGAAGGAGAGGCAGAGGGGAACCCTAGGGCTCTGGCTAGGTTTAAGGAGGGGGGAGGAGGGGTGATGGCCGTTCGCTGCACTGCTCTGTATACGTGGCTATGGTGGATGGATGCCGTACAGAGGTTAGGGGTGACCTCGAAGGGGTATTGGGCTGGGGGAAAAAGTGGTGGGCTGGGCTTCTCTCTCTCCCTGTTAGCTTTTATTATTTTTTGCCCTATTGTTTTTTTTTTGCTGAAATGAAATATGGAGAAAAGAATAGGTTTTGAGGTGTTAGAAAATTTAGAAAAATTTGGTATTGATTAATTATGTAATATTAACAACTTGTCAAGTTTTTGTTTTCAAAAAGATTCAAAATAAAAGTGATGTTTGTAACTTGATTCAAATTTGAATGAATTTTGGATTAAATGAATTATTGAAAACAAGAATTTAAATAGGGTGACCATATAGTTTTAATTGGAAACAAAGATTATATTTGTGTTGTAATTTTTATAATTTCCACATAGTTGCTGTTTGGAAAAGGTAATTGTATTTCAAAGGCATTTGAATTAAGTTTGGATTAAGTGAATTATTAAAAGCCATTATTTTAAATAGTTTTGAACCTTATGGTTTGATGGAAACAATGATGGAAGGGTTTTGGTCATTTTCATAATTTCAAAAGGGGTTGTTGATTTGGAAATTAATTGAATTTGAAAGGGGTTTGGTATTAAATGAATTTTTGATAGAAACAAAACAACAGTTTTGAAATCACAACTTTAATGGAAACAATTGATTGATTTGATTTGAAATATTCATTTGGAAATTGTAACATCACAGGTATGAAACAAAAGGTTTGAAATTTGATTTGAAATTCAAATAGAAAACAAAGGAAAACAAATGAAAACAGTTGGAAAACAAAGCAAAACAGAGGAAAACAAATGGAAAACAAGCAAAACAAATGCAATGAACATGATGTCATGATGCAAAACATAAAATAACAGAGAGCAAAACATTCTAATGGCTATTTTTCATACTTGGGATGTTACAAAACGCCCCGCCTTGAAGGAATCGCGCCCCGAGATTCCTACTGAGAAAAGAAAAGGTCCGGATACTTCTTGCGAAGATCCTCTTGAGCTGTGACACGTGAAACACAACGTGCACCTTGGATAGTTTTTCTGGAAGTTCAAGATGACAGGCATTCCTGGCAACTCTTCTGGAAAGATGTCAGGGAATTTGGAAACCACCGGAACATTTTCAAGTAAAGGGAGAGGTTTTGCATCGAGGGTGTATTGTTGGATAGAACTTGATTCATTTGGAGAATAGACTATCTGGCCAGAAGGGTGGAACAGAGTTATTGATTAGACGCCGGTAGAAGAACTGAAATGTGAAGCAACAACAAGGTTTGAATGGACGAAAAGGATGTTGAGAAGAACAGGATCTCAACATCGGGAAAACACGAGATCAAAACACTCCTGAGGTACTACGGAAAACCCATCCGAGCTTCTAAAGGATCAATATCTACTGCTTAAGGAATAGAGGATCTGCTTCCGGGGCTTACACGCCTCCGTTCTCAATCGTGAGTAGGCAACATGATAAATCATGTCACAACCACCTCCATTCCTATGGTCTAGTAGATATAACCATCCTAGAGAAACCAGGATTCGTGAAATCCTAACTTGAAAGTTTAGATGAGAAGGGAAAACAACGTTGCACTTCCTTACCAGAAAAGGGAGGGTGGGTGGGGAAAGAAGAAAAAGAACAGAATTCCTACTCTCACGTTTCATTTTTCCTATATAGCTACAAAATAGTTTCTAGACTCAACTGCGACCAGTAAAAAGGGATCCTACAGGCAGACAGGCTCTGATACCATTTGTCGCACCCGGACTTCTAGGGGATACTCACAGTCCGTTAAACAGTAGATAAATGGCTTACGGGGCATACCGGCACCCGCATCTCAATATGAGCAGGCCAACACGTAACGTGTGACAACCATTCTCTACTATTCATCGTCTGCGCAAACCATCCCGTAGAAATCCAGATACTTCCGTTGACGTACTTCAAAACATACACACATGGTACGTCAACGGCATTGGAACAAGTGATATCACAACAGATCTCTACGACACAAAAGATGGAAATAAGTTGCAAATAGCTCTCATTAGAGCAGAGATAGCAAATACAATCATCCAGAGGACACATGTCCCAACAATTCATCATTACATCACAGCGGAAGCATTCAACATGTCTGGGTACAGACAAGACCCAAATAGGCCTAAGAGGCCGGAAACGAAAAGACGGAGCCCATCCACGAAGTCTCGGATCCTGCCCGGGTCCGCTATCTACTCGTCAGCAGTCTCGTCATACTCCACGTAGTAGCCACCATGGGGATCCTCGGAAACGTAGTCTGCGGAAACCACAGACCCAAAGGGGTCAGTACATAAACGTACTGGCAAGCAAGACTCACAATTCACCAAAGTGTAACCCGTCAACACCAAGCACAGATGCTTTGGGTTCAACGGAAGGAAGGGGATATAAAGGATGCTGCAACTGGCTTCTCTAAACAACTACAGAGTTTCTACCACTTCCGGCTAAACAGAAAGGAGATAAGGTAGCGTATCGTAACCAACTACCAGCTAACTCCAAACAAACCCATCCTGGATCTCGCCCCTTATCCAAAGAAGCAATCAGAGGATAACCCACACCGTTGAATTAATGATGGTTCAAGTTATTGTGTCGATAAGCCTATTACTAGTCAAATTGTTAATCATTAGGTGTAAGTTGTTCTAAGTACTTGTTAGCCAGTACTTTCACCAAGTAATCCATAACCGGGGAAAACACGGCTTCTCGAGAAGATTTAACCCTGCAGGGATGCACCAATTTGGCCGTACACGTAAGAATGACCCGCCAGGCGGGGAGCTAACCCACCAAGCGAGGCACTCAACACAACTCAACTCTTCTTCGCATCAAGCCCAAAGAACCACATGCTGTGCGTGCGCGGCTAATCGAGCCCCACGAAGAAAAGGGGACCCTCATAGCACTCTAAGACCACGCCGCCCTAAATGCCGACTACAAAAGTTCCACCCTGGCGCCAAGGGGTCGCACCTGCACATGCATGCATCAAATGGAAAGCCCGAACTAAGTGTGGCGATTTGGACGAGATGCGAATCGAATCAAATTGAGGGGGGCGCCCATACTCGCTTCCCACATGCGGTTAGTGCGCTCATCATGGATCAGTAGACAAGACCCTTTTCCTAATTAGGGTCGACACTAGCAGGCCTCAAAACCACGCCGGGCCTCCTGCCGGTGCCTTATCAGCAAATTATTATTACCTCAAGATTAACAGGTTGTTGTTTAACATCGAGCCCCAGAACATAATAGAAATAGTAACAGAAAGTAACGGGTAACAGACTCGAGCAGAAACAACCCTAAGCATGCTAGAAAGACACGGGCAACAAGCAAAGGGGTTATAGGTGTGGAGGTAAGGCTATATCAGGGTTACAGGATATCATGTGATGGGTTCGTAACAGAAGCAACTGTTCATAGGGCTAGCAGAATAGACAACGGAAAGTATCGGTATCCAATGTTGAAAGGAACACAATGGTTCATGTGAGGGAATACTTGCCTGCAAACCCAGTAGCCTGGTACTGAGCTAGATCCTTAGAAGGGGTGTCGTAAGCCTCGTCGGTCTCAACGTCGTCGTTTATCCGAGAAGAAGCAAACAAACAACGCAGAGAGATAAACAATCAATAACATGGCATAGTGCACAAACATGGGATGATGCATGACCATTTAATTGATGCATCAGAAATAAGATAGTTGACATGGTAACAGGTTTAAATGGACCCACATGCAATTTGAGTTGCACCTGAAAAGCCCATGAATTATGGTTGAATTAATTGTTTTACAACTAAGAAACATGTGAAAGTGGATTAGCATGATGCATGGATGAGGAAAACAGCAAAATAACAACAATAGAACCAAATGGAAATAAGGTTTACCAATTTTGGAATTTTATTTATTAAGTTATGAAATTTTGGTTCCTTTAAGGTGTTACACAAGCATTTGTTGTTTTCACCACTTTTAATTGTTCAAAATAGATAACAAAGTTCATATTTGGAAATAACACAAAATTTTAGGTGGATTACATGTCTCACTTATTGAAAAAGGATTTAGAATAAATTACTTATGAATTAAGCAAGTTTAAACAAGAATTAAATGAATTTAATTCAAACATGAACTTATTTGAATTTTTATTTGTGCAAAACATTAGATGAAGTTCATATTTGAAAAGTTTATACTTTTAGGGTTGGAAAACATATTTTATAGGTTCAATAAGAAATTAATTTGACCAAGTTATTAATTTAGCAATTTTAAATGATTTAAACAAGGTTTAAATTATTTAACCAATTTTAATTATTCAAAACATGAAACAAAATTTATATTTGGAAAGGTGGTTTTAATTTTGCATGGAAAACATATTTTATTTGTTGAAATTAGATTTAAAATGAGCAAGTTATTATTTTGGCAATTTTAAATGCAATAATTAAGAAACAGTTGTTTTCAGCAATTTAAATTATTCAAAACAGCAAACAAAGTTGATATTTGGAAAGTACATGAAAAATTGAATGGAAAACATAGTTAGTTTGTTGAATTTGGAATTTTTATGCCCAAGTTATGATTTTTGCAAAATTAAGTGAATTTAACAAGGATTCAAATATTGCACCAATTTAAAATATTCAAAACAGTAAACAAATTGCATTGAAAAGGTTGAAAACATGTAGCAAATGTTTCACTGAACATTTTGAGTTATTAAACATAATTTTTGGGTGATTATTGAATTTATTATGCAATTTTCCATAATCATTCTTATTCTGCCATTTTTAGTAAACAGAGGGAAACATGCTCAAAATTAATTCAATTGTGACCAAATAAAATACCAATGTGTAGAGACTGTTAAGACAAATTTTTAGAGCCCAAGTTTGCTTAAATTGGATGAACCAAACTCAAGTTATGAAATTCCAAAGTTTCCAATTTTTATTGCATTTTCAGTAATTAATTATTTAGTGCAAAAATTGTTACAGAAACATGTTGCAAACTTGACATTACTAGAAGGAGCACAAAATTATAAATCCACAGGATTTTGAATCATTCAATTTGGAGTAAAATTCAATTTTATATGGATTTTAGAAGTAATGGGCCAGATCTGAGTTGCTGAAATTCGGGCAGAAAAGAAAAAGCAGAAATAAAAAGGTGGGGCTAGGGGGATCGAACCCAGGACCTGGGTCTGTGCGCAAGGGGTGCTGACCAGTGGGGTGGAGCTGCTTTGGTGATAGGAAGGGGATCTGTGGGGGGTTAAGCTGCAGAGGGGCGTTAACTGAACTTGCAGTTCAGGTTCGCTGGGCTTCTGTCAGGCGAGCGGACAGGGACTCGCCGGCGATGGTGAGCTCAAAGTGCTGCTGTGCGTGGTGCGAGCGGGCTAGGGGCGTGAGTGCTGCAAGGGAAGGGAGAGAGACAGAGGGGTAGCGAGAGGGAGGAAGGGGAGCGAGAGGGGCGATGCTCACCTCGAGCTGGTACAGAGGGAGGCGCACGGTGGTGGAGCAGAGGGCGACGACGACTTGATGTGGATGGCGGCGGCGCATCCGTGGGTCCCGGCCACCGCCGAGGGGGTGGAGAGGTAGAGGGATGCACGGGGATTCCATTCCCGTGCCTCCCTTGGCCGGAGGGAGTCCCTAGCTCCGATGATCGCCGGAGGGAGGAGGATGATTTTCGGTGGGCTTCAGGTTCAGAGAAGAGGTAGTTGCAGAGAGGAGGAAAGATGGGAGAGATTGGAGGCGGAGAAGAGGGAAGGAGGGAGAAGGAGAGGAAGAGGGGAACCCTAGGGCTCTGGCTAGGTTTAAGGAGGGGGGAGGAGGGGTGATGGCCGTTCGCTGCACTGCTCTGTATACGTTGCTATGGTGGATGGATGCCGTACAGAGGTTAGGGGTGACCTCGAAGGGGTATTGGGCTGGGGGAAAAAGTGGTGGGCTGGGCTTCTCTCTCTCCCTGTTAGCTTTTATTATTTTTTGCCCTATTGTTTTTTTTTGCTGAAATGAAATAGGGAGAAAAGAATAGGTTTTGAGGTTTTAGAAAATTTAGAAAAATTTGGTATTGATTAATTATGTAATATTAACAACTTGTCAAGTTTTTGTTTTCAAAAAGATTCAAAATAAAAGTTTTGTTTGTAACTTGATTCAAATTTGAATGAATTTTGGATTAAATGAATTATTGAAAACAAGAATTTAAATAGGGTGACCATATAGTTTTAATTGGAAACAAAAGATTATATTTGTGTTGTAATTTTTATAATTTCCACATAGTTGCTGTTTGGAAAAGGTAATTGTATGTGAAAGGCATTTGAATTAAGTTTGGATTAAGTGAATTATTAAAAGCCATCATTTTAAATAGTTTTGAACCTTATGGTTTGATGGAAACAATGATGGAAGGGTTTTGGTCATTTTCATAATTTTCAAAAGGGGTTGTTGTTTTGGAAATTAATTGAATTTGAAACGGGTTTGGTATTAAATGAATTTTTGATAGAAACAAAACAACAGTTTTGAAATCACAACTTTAATGGAAACAATTGATTGTTTTGATTTGAAATATTCATTTGGAAATTGTAACATCACAAGTATGAAACAAAAGGTTTGAAATTTGATTTGAAATTCAAATAGAAAACAAAGGAAAACAAATGAAAACAGTTGGAAAACAAAGCAAAACAGAGGAAAACAAATGGAAAACAAGCAAAACAAATGCAATGAACATGATGGCATGATGCAAAACATAAAATAACAGAGAGCAAAACATTCTAATGGCTATTTTTCATACTTGGGATGTTACAGTTTTTCTTTGCTTTCTAGCTAAGTCGGTTTTTTGCATGACTTATTCTAGTGTGTACAACTCTGGGAGTTCAGGGTCATAGTAACCCGGCTTGCCGGGTTATAATGATTGACTCCACCAGGTTTAAACATCTAGGTCATAAAAGTGCGTGTAACCACTGACTAGCAGGCAAGTATAACCAATATATTTTGGCATAAGCCAGATTCTTGAGATATAGACTGTGCTCTAGCATCAGCCCCCAAGTAATCAAATAAAAATAATGTTGTGTCTTTATGTCACAGGGATAGGCCAACATATTGCAAATAACTCAGATGTTGCTATCATTGATTTAAAGGAGAACATAGTGATTACAATGATCCTATGTATAATATGGCCTCAACTGGGCTATGTTCCATGGTCTTCCAGTTTCTTCCTCAGATGTGCGGGTTTCATCACGCATATCAATGAGGTAATAGGACCCGTTGTGTAGCTTTTTACTTACTACAAAGGGTCCTTCCCATGGAGGACTTAGCTTATGCATCCCATCTTTCTTCTGAATTAGTCTTAAAACCAAATCTCCTTCTTGAAAACTTAGAATCCTTACTCTGCGGCTATGATAGCGACGCAGGTCCTGCTGATATATAGCTGACTGAGATGCTGCGAGGTCACGTGCTTCTTCTAAGGCATCTAATGAGTCTTGACGAGCTAACTCATTATCAGTTTCCACATAAGCTGCCACTCGCGGCGAATCATGACAAATATCACTTGACAAAACTGCTTCAGCTCCATAAACCAGGAAAAACGGTGTATAACCCGTTGACCTGTTTGGAGTAGTTTGTATGCTCCATAAAACGGCTGGTAACTCGTCGACCCAGCACCCTGCAGTTTTTTCCAAAGATACCCAAAGTCTAGGTTTGATACCTTTGAGTAACTCTTGATTTGCTCGTTCTGCCTGTCCATTGGACTGTGGATGTGCTACCGAAGCAAGGTCAACTCGGATATGGTTTTGTTTGCAAAACTTCTGCATTTCCTCTTCTGACAAATTTGTTCCATTGTCTGTTATAATGCTGTGTGGACAACCAAATCTGAAAATTAGCTTTTTTAAGAACTTGACTGCTGTAACTGCGTCACATTTGCTGATTGGTTCTGCTTCTACCCATTTTGTAAACTTATCCACTGCCACCAAAAGATGAGTATTTTTATCAGATGACCTTTTGAAAGGTCCTACCATATCAAGCCCCCAGACTGCGAAAGGCCAAGTTATGGGTATCATACGCAAATCCTGAGCTGGCACGTGATCATGTCTTGCATACCATTGACATCCTTCACAGATTTTCACTATGTTCTATGTGTTAGCATTTGAAGTAAGCCAGAAAAAACCATTTCTAAAAGCTTTTTTAACCAGCGATCTCGAACTTTCATGATGACCACAATCGTCTGAATTAATTTCCCTCAAGATCTGACATCCTTCTTCTGGAGAAACACATCGTTGGAAAATTCCAACCACACTTCTCTTATATAACTCACAATTGATGATTGTATATGATTTTGACCTTCTGATAACCTGTCGAGCCATAACCTAGGTCCTGTGGGAGTTCACCTCTCGCAAGATTTTGATCTTCTGAATGAATTTCAGTGCTTGCTGAGCCTGTGCAAAACTGTTTGGCCTGAAATTTTGATTTCCTTTGAAGTTGTTGCCCTGACGTTGGTTCTGTAACCTGTATTCGTATTAGCCACCAAGTCTGAAGTCCCTTCCCCAGTTTTGCTCTTGTTATTATTCAGGTTCTGGGTGTTGCTGCTACTCTGATTCGGGTTCTGGCCGCCCTTGTTTCCAGCTTTCTTCGCCTTAGCGGACTTCTCATCGTCAGAGTCTGCATCCTTTGTTTTTTCAGACTCTGCATACTTGGTCATCGCATCCATCAACTCGCGCATATCACTCATGTATTGTTTGATACGTCCCAGCTTGTGCTTCAACGGATCGAATCTACAGTTTCTCTCCGATGTTATGACTGCTTGCTGGGCGGTAAGTCCAACTGATGAATGTATGATTTCTGTGACACGTCGAGACTAGTGCTGAGCAGACTCACCTTCCTTATGGACACAATTTTCTAGGTCCGTAATAGTCGTCGACCGCTTGCAAGTTCCCTGAAAGTTTTTGATGAATTGATCCTTCAACTCCTGCCAGCTGTTGATTGAGTTGGCGGGTAAGTTTTTCAACCAAGACTTCGCAGGTCCCTCCAGCATCACACTTAAATACCGTGCGCACACCGTGTCGCTTACTTCCAATATCTACATGGCCAGCTCATATCCCTCTATCCAGTCTGCAGGCTCTGTCGTGGGATTATCACGGCAGACGTTACCGGGGGTGACTGATCTTGGGGCAAGACGACACAGGCGTTTGGGAGAGGGTTCAGCTCAGAGGAAAACATGGTGGAACTCGATCTGGTAGCCGGCAATCAAGTCGCCGAGTCTCCAATCTCAATATATTAACTCGATCTCTTGTATACACTGGATGCTCGATATCAAGCGGTACTATTAGGGTTCTTGGATCTCTTTTAACTAATCCTAGGGGTCGGTTTATAAAGCACCCGTACCCCCTGGCTTACTCTCCAAGGCGCACCCTGGATCCTATCCGGACACGGCATACGAACCCTAACCTTCCTTTACCGTAACCCACAATCCGGGTTACTGGGCCTACAAACTTGGGCCTTACGAAAGTTCTTTATCCTTAACCGGATCCTGCGCAGCGTCCTTTGGGCCGGGTTATACCTTGGAGTTGGCCTACCGGGTTATTATCCCTCCATCAGTAGTCCCCAGAATAGCTTGGGCTTCACGGATCCTTCCTTGAAGCGCTCGCTATTCCCTATAAGAATATCAAACACACAAGTATATGGAGGCCGGGTTAAGGTGCTTTAATAGGTAGCTAGGCCTTACTCCATGGTGGCCATATAGTAACCCGGCTTTTCTCCAAAATACCAGGCTTAACTTTCCAGGTCTAAATCCTAATAAAAATGTCAAGATTCTATACTCGATAATTGACCCTGATATCACGGGGTGGATCTCCTTCTCTTTTTCGTCCAGATACCTTGCTCAATACTTGAAGCATTTCTCGTAGGATCCGCGCGGATAACCATTCCCCATAATTTCCGGCTTCCGGCCGTTGAGATAAGCTCACCCTTGCCTTATAAATAGCGTTCAGGGGATGACCTAGAACCCAACGCCTCACTCCATTCTCTCCTTTCCTTCTTCACTCCTTGCGCCCTCGTAACACCACCGCAGGAATTTCGGGCTCGCCGCCAAACTTCACCGCTGCGCGCTCGCCCCGCTCGCCAAGAATCGCAGAGGGGCGCTCGAGCCACGCCGTCCACAGTCGTCGCACTAAACTCCAAGATCTCCCAGTAAGTTCCTTGTACTTGTTTGATTTGGCCTCGCAATTTCTCGATTCATCCCAGATTGGATCTAGGTCAACCTGTGGGCCGTTTCTTTGTCACACCGAATTTAGACGGTTTAGATGCTTGCTAACTTCTTCAACAACCTGTTTGATGATCACACATCGCCCTCCTACCATTATTAATCACCAATCTCTTCGTAGAATCATTCGCGAGTTTTCCAATCTAGATCCGTTTCACCTCAATTTTCCGCACATAACATTGACACCCGGAAAATCCTCCTTTTCCGGCTATTTTGCTTGCAGTAGATACATGGGCAACCATCCGTCCTCCCCAAACACCTTTCCATACGTAAGTGACCAATAATCTCCATAGTTATACTTAATACCCGGATACCTTGCAATCTCCACTTCATGGCGTGATACCCGGATAGTTTTTAGTTTTCACGCTTTCCTGATACCCCAATACTTCCGAGTCTTATTTTCTGTACCTCTTTTTCTTGTGTTTTGCATGTCGATCCCATGGCTCCCAAAAGGCAAGGGAAGCAGCTGTCCCAGGCGAAGACAACCCAATCCATATCCGCCAACTGGGGGCGATCTACTGTCACCAAGGCCAAACTGGAAGAATTGGCCGAATTAGGGGTTCTTCCCCCTCAGAAGGACATTCACTGGAGGGCGCCGGGTGACGAGACCCGGCCTACTCCCACCGACGGCGAGGTAACCTGCTTTGTAGAGCACGTGACCCGGGGATTCCGCCCTCCGGGTCACCCTTTCTTTCGCGAAGCCCTGAGCCACTACGGCCTCCGGGTGTTCGACATAGGGCCTAACTCTATGTTGAATATTACCCACTTCATTGTCCTATCCGAGTCATACTTGTGCACTCCGCCAAGTTTGACTCTCTTCATTGAACTGTTCCAGTGCAAGCCGTGCCGCGAAAGCGGCGACGGAGCACTTCTCACATGCGGCGGGGTATCCATCCAACGCCGTAAAAACTCCCCAATGCCAACCCTCAATCTGAACTCTCATGTCAAACACTGGCAATTATCCTTCTTCTACTGCCATGACACTTCTCCACCCGGCGAGAAGAGACTGCCGGGTTACTCGGAGGGCCTCCTCGAGCCTTCCGAGTCTTTCAATGCCTTTGCCCCTGACTCAGACAGGGAGGTGATCCTTCCCTTGTTAGCCAAAATAGCCATCCTCTCAGCCCAAGGCCTCCTTGGGCTCAATTTAGTGAAAACATGGGTTGATTTTCGAATCCAACCCAACTCCATCCGCACCAAATTAATGTGCGAGTACTCGGGGCATACCACGGATGCACTCCGATACTCCACCAAGAGCTTCGCGACCGGCGACACCAACAAGACCATCAAGGGCTTCTTGACAGAGAAGCTAGAGGTGATAAAGAACATCGCCGGGTTACCCCCATTTACTCGGGAGAACCCGGCTCCAGCGGTAATATCCGATATTCATAACTTATTTCCACACTTTGACTTGATACAGCTTCTAACCCTTAATTTCATCCTTTTGTCTTAGGCTGATGATCCCTTCTGGAGAGTTGAACCCTCCCCCCCTTCCAGAAACCCGGAAGAAGAGGACAAGCCGGCCGATGATAGTGAAGGTACTTGCCCGGAACTTGTATTATTTTCACTTGCATCATTTTCCTCCCATTTAACTTTTTCCCACGGACACACACTTGGTTCGCAGGGCTGGAGGACGAAGGTGAGAACAACGAGGATGACCCGGAGGCTACCGAATCTGATCAAGAGGCATCAGTTGGATCCAAGAGGAAAACCAGAGGGGCAGTGTCCAAGGTTCCTTTCTCCTCGTTATCCTTTGAACCTTACTCCTTTGACGCCATGCGACGACTTAACCATCAATTATCGAACTCGTCGTACTTGAAGGATTCTCTTCCAGCCAAGCGCAGAGTAACTCGGAGCTCCCCGGGTGAAGATCCCCTTAACCCGGGCATCTCTACCTCCTCCGTCCATCGTGCCAGTGCTCCTCCGTCTCGTCCTTCCGAATCTCCTCGACGCCACCCTTCTCCTAAACATCCACGTGCCGGGAAATTCCGGGTTCCGTTAGTGGTCCCTGTGGCGACTTCGTCTGCTTCCAGCGGCGAGCTCCCGCCAGACTACACCGTGAATGCCGGGTAAGTTTTTGCTATATGACTTATTTTGATGCCTAACAATTTTCAATCACCACTGCTAACTGCCTCCTCTCATCTTTCTTTTAGCACTCAAGCCACCGTCAGTGACCCGGAGAATGTAGAGACGGATAACCATCAGACAGAGGAGCCGACTGAGAACGTAGATGCCGCGACTGGCGGTGACACTGAGAATAACCAGGAACAAGGCCCCTTGGGCGATCCACTTCACCGAGCCACCGGGTGTCCTTCCTCGTCGGAACCAGTCGACGAGGAGATCGAGGTTCTGGATACGAGGATGGGTTCTCCCAACCCGGATACTCAAACCGTCCGGGTCTCGACCCCACGGGCGGGGAGAGCTCCCCCACCAGGCGATCAGGCTGCCGGCTCTTCCGGTGCCCGGCCCGAGGACCTTACGTTTACCCAGATGCTCGAAACCCTGCGCACTTTGAGGGCTAATGAAGAAAACATCTTGGGGGCTTTAATAGCCAAACACGAGGTAAATCCGACTAACGCTGCTTGTGTCCTTATCCAGTCCCCAAGTTCCGAGTGAATTGATTCATAATTTGCTTGGGACTTTATGATACAAGCGACTGATAACTTGCCCCTTTACCCGGCTAATCCTTCGTTGCGTCCATGCAGTCTTTCGTGACTCAATCTGAGGAGAAACTGGCAGATGCCACCAAGCTCGTTGAAAAGGAGGTGGTTCTGCGTGAAGCAGCCGAGGCTGAGGCCAGGAGGAATAGGATGATAATGAGGAAGTATAGGAAAAGGGCTCACAAAGCAGAAGATGATCTAACAAGCCTTTCTGTCCAAATTGCTGACACGTATCGTGCTTTGCTTGGTACGTTTCTTCCTCCGGGTTATCCTTTTGATAAATAGCCAGAGTTTTCCCGACTCATGTTTCCATTTCTTCAGGCCCGGACGAAGTGATTCCGGATGAGGATGACATTGCCAGGCTGAAAACTATAAAGAGCGTTATCCGGCAGCTATGCGCTGGAACCAAATGGATCCTTCAGGAATTACGGTGGCCGGGTAAGGGGCATGTCGATCTGAAGAGAATGCTGGATGCCTTCTCCACTATCCCTGAGTGGATTTGGCACTGGAAACGCTCGTCTTGCCGGGTTGGAGTAACCCGGGGGCTTGCGCTTGCTAAGGCTTATTTCCCTAAGCTCGAGCTAGTGAAGCTTATGGGCGGCTTTCCGGAGTTCAAGCTTGATGGGTCCAAGTTCTCAGTGAAGGATTTTCAGGCTGTCCAGAAGGAGGTCCGTTACCCGGCCAGCGTGATCGCTGACGACCTGGATGTTGATTCCCTCGTTCCTGCAGATGATGCTGCTGGTGAAGCGGTTAAGTCGGATCTTCCCGAGCCGTATGATATGCTGGCTCGGTGGAAGGAGGAAGCTGCTAAGTTGAGGGCGGAGGCTGCCAAAAAGCAAGCTGAAGCCGGTTCTGCACCCGCTACCTCAACACCAGTCGTTCCACCTCCTGCGCGGGCTGGTACTACTGATCCGCGTGCTGCTGCTACCACCAATGATGGCAAGGGCAAGGCCAAGATGGACGCCGAGTGATACCTGATATTTAATGCCTCTTCTTATGCGTCAGTCGGCCGATGTGTTGTTTAAACAATTATATTTTGGGTGGTGCGCCTGTGCACCTTTGATATCTTTCACCGGGATTTTGTAATGTACGCTAAGGTCTTGATGTACTCTATGCCTCTTCTGACCTTTTAAATTTATCCATTTTTGAACTCATCTGCTCTCGATATCCGGCTTTCTTTATTGTTCCTTTTGTGAAACTCGGTTTCCGGGTCTCATGGGTGTTGACAAGCGGACTTGCTGCTAAGTCCCCAAGCCCCCAAGACTCGGATTTTTGGATTTTTGAACTTTAACAATCAAACATTTTTTCTCGTTTTCGAGATCCCGAGCCCCCAAGACCCGGATGCCGAGTCTAGGAAACGTGATCTTTCAAGGAGAACGCATTTGCTTGCTGCTAGGTCCAAAAAGCCCAGAGCCGTTTCACATAGGTTTTGAAGTTATGCTTAATAATCGTTGAGTTTCCGGCTATTAGCCCTATACTCTGCATAACTTGTGGTTTAGATGACCCTTTTGACTATCTGATACTATAAGCCGGCTTTCGCATGGATATCATGTTGTTACATCTGTACGAAACAGGGTCAACCAAGTCCCATTGGGCTTCATGGCTGATTGTAATCGTAAGAGAGCAAATCATGCCATTTTAGTGCGAGTCACATCGAGCTTAAGTAAGATAAGTCAAGAAAATTTGGCTCCTTTGTCCGGTTATAAGATTGCAGCCGTACTCGTTTGCGAGTGACCGGCCCTTATAACTCATAGGCATCGCGGCCGGGTCTTTGAGTTTTCAACTGTGCTATTCAAGCAATCAGCCCCCAAGACCTATATATGCGACATGCTGAGAGTGAAGAACATGAGAATAACCACCTCTTTACTTGATATGAAAAAGTTAGGTCAGCAGGCCGCCTCATTAAAAATCCATCCAGTCCCCAAGGGTACCCTGGATAGGAAAAGAGTACGTCTGAAACCTGCTGCCTGTTACACCGTGCAATTCCACTTGCCAATATAATCTTTACTAAGTATAATACGGACGTAGCTGCGCCACGTTCCATGGTCTGTCTCTTTCTTGCATAGATGAAGTGGTATGAGCGGTGTCATTAACTGTAGCCGACTCTTCCCTTGCATCTACCAAGTAATATGATCCGTTATGCAGATTCCGGCTTATGATAAACGGTCCTTCCCATGGTGGTGATAACTTGTGTTTTCCTTCGTTTGACTGTACCAGGCGCAGAACCAGGTCTCCTTCCTGGAAGACCCGGGTTTTAACGCGCCGGCTGTGATACCTCCGTAGATCTTGCTGATATATGGCTGATCTTTCCAGGGCTTGTTCCCTTTGTTCTTCTAACATATCTACGGCGTCCTGCCGGGTTTTTTCATTCTCCACTTCGACGTAAGCTGATATTCGTGGTGAATCGTGAATAATGTCACTCGGTAACACTGCTTCCGCCCCATAGACCATGAAGAAGGGTGTCATGTGAGTGGATCTGTTGGGTGTAGTGTTGATACCCCAAACCACGGAAGGAAGTTCTTCGACCCACGCGCCAGCAGCCCTGATACAGGGGACTCGCAATCGTGGTTTCAACCCGCGGAGCAATTCTTGGTTTGCCCTCTCCACTTGTCCGTTGGCCTGTGGATGAGCCACTGATGCTACATCAAGCCGGATTCCATTGTTGCCGCAGAACTTTTCCATCTCACCAAGGGACATGTTGGTTCCATTGTCGGTAATTATGCTGTGAGGATACCCAAACCGGTAGATAATTCTTTTCAGGAACTTGACTGCTGTAGCTGCTTCACAATTAGTAACTGGCATAACCTCAACCCACTTGGTAAATTTATCCATAGCCACTAAAAGATGTGTCTTCTTGCAAGGTGACATATGAAAGGGGCCAACCATATCCATGCCCCAGACAGCGAACGGCCAAGTTAACGGGATGGTCCGTAATTCCATAGCCGGCACATGGGTTTGGCGAGCGTACCGTTGACATCCGTCACACCTTGCTACCAATCGTTCCGCATCTGCTACAGCCGTGAGCCAGAAAAATCCGTGTCGATAAGCTTTAGCCACAAGAGATCTTGTGGATGCATGATGTCCGCAGTCGCCTTCATGGATTTCCTTGAGAATCTGCCGGCCTTCTTCTGGCGCTACGCAGCGCAGAAAAACTCCTGCTGTGCTTCTCTTGTATAATTCCACATTGATGATAGAGTATCCCTTTGCTCGCCTCAAAATTTGCCTTGCTAATACCAACTGCTGTGGTAACTCGCCTCGTGATAGGTAGGCCAAAAACGGTTCTGTCCACTCGGGATAGTACGTACAGTGGCCACAAGTCCTGAATCCGGGTTTTGATTTGCCAATTCCTCCTCTGACTCGGTTTTAACTGATGGTCTCCATAATTCGTCCAGGAAAACGTTAGGTGGGACCGGCTCTCTGCGCGAGCCGAGTCTGGCGAGTGCGTCGGCTGCCTCATTCTTTCTTCTGTCTATATGCTCCACCTCATACCCGGAAAAACATCCTGCAACCCTATCAACTTCCCTGCGGTATGCTGCCATAGTTGCGTCCTTTCTATCCCAAGTTCCTGACACCTGCTGTACCACAAGGTCCGAATCTCCGAAGCATCGTATCCTCTTGATGTTCATCTCCTTGGCTACCTTTAAGCCATGCAATAGGGCCTCATACTCGGCCACGTTGTTGGAACAGTCAAAGTGAATTTGTAGTACGTAACTTAATTTATCTCCTTTGGGTGACGTTAGTACCACTCCAGCTCCTGATCCCTCGTATTGCTTAGATCCATCGAAGTGCATGATCCATGATTCGGAGTTTGGAACCGTTCTAGTCATGCCTGTATGTGTCCAGTCGTTAATGAAATCAACTAAAGCCTGAGATTTGATTGCTGACCTGGGCTCGTAACTGATGTGATAATCCCCCATTTCTATCGCCCATTTGGCTATTCTTCCAGTCGCATCCGAGTTCCTGATGATATACGACATTGGTATTGAGCTAACCACCGTTATGGGGTGTTCCTGGAAATATGGCTTCAATTTCCGGCTGGCCATAAAGACCCCGAAAACCAGCTTTTGCCAATGCGGATAGCGCTGCTTTGCTTCCGACAATACCTCACTGACATAATAAACCGGCCTCTGAACTGGATAACCTTTCCCATCTTCTTTACGCTCCACAACCACTACTGCACTGACGGCTCGGGGGCCTGCTGCCACGTACAGCAACATAGGCTCTTTAAGACCCGGGGCCGCTAGTACTGGTGCTTCAGATAACTGCTTTTTTAGTGCCTCAAACGCCTCATCCGCCTCTTGATCCCATACGAATTTATCTGATTTCCTCAAGAGCCAGTACAAGGGTATTGCTTTTTCTCCAAGTCCGGATATGAATCGGCTCAAGGCTGCTACGCAGCCTGTGAGCTTTTGAACATGCTTCAAATTTTCCGGCTTTTTCAGACTTTGGATAGCTTTGATTTTGTCCAGGTTTGCCTCAATTCCTCTCTCGGAAACGATAAAGCCGAGTAATTTCCCGGCTGGAACTCCAAACACGCACTTTGTCGGGTTAAGCTTCATTTGATACCTCCTCAAGTTTTTGAACGTCTCCTTTAGATCATCGATAAACGTCTCCGTCTTCCTGGTCTTGATAACCACATCATCCACATAAGCATGGACGTTACGTCCAATTTGGTCCTCGAAGCACTTTTGAATACACCGTTGATAAGTTGCGCGAGCGTTCTTCAATCCAAACGTCATGGTTTTATAACAGAAGGCCCCAAAAGGGGTTATGAATGATGTTTTCTCCCAATCCTCCCTCTTAAGCTTAATTTGGTGGTACCCGGAGTATGCGTCCAGAAAGCATAGCAGGTCACTCCCGGCTACTGCGTCTACGATCTGGTCTATCCTTGGTAGCGCGAACGGGTCCTTTGGGCAATGCTTGTTGAGACTCGTGAAATCGATGCACATCCTCCACTCGTTAGTGTTTTTCATCACTAGAACCGGATTTGCTAACCAATCCGGGTGAAACACTTCCATGATAAAGCCGGCTGTCAGTAGTCGAGCAATTTCTTCTCCTATGGCTTTCCTTCTTTCCTCATTCATCTTCCTCAAGCCCTGCTTCACAGGCCTGGACCTGGGATCTACGTGCAAACTGTGCTCCGCCAATTCTGTAGGGATACCCGGCATGTCGCTAGGTGTCCAGGCGAATACGTCCGCATTTGAACGAATAAACTCCACAAGTGCGTTCTCCTGCTCTCTTCCCAAATTAGACCCTATAGTAAATTGCTTAGTGGAATCACCTTCAACAAAATCTATATTCTTGGTGTCTTGTGCTGCCTTGAATTTTGCTCTCTCGTCCTCAGTATTCGGCCTTTTCAAAGCTGTTCTATCATCCGGATTTACTTGAGACCGGTAATACTCGAGTTCTTCTTTTCTGCACGCTTGCTCGGCCATTACTGAATCTCCTTCGTCGCACTCAGCCGCTATATCCAGGTTCCCATGTACGGTGATGGTCCGTTTAGGACCCGGAATCTTTAGCTGCAAATACACATAACACGACCTAGCCATGAATTTAGCATAAGCCGGCCTTCCGAACAGCGCGTGATAAGGACTGCGCAATTTGACCACCTCGAACGTGAGCCACTCAACTCGATAATTATCCGTCAATTCTCCGAAAGCAACCTCCAAGGTGATCTTTCCCTCGGGGCTCGCCGAGTGACCCAGCACGATCCCGTGAAAGACTGTCGAACTTTTCTGTAGCTGGGACTCTTTGAGACTCATGCGTAAGAAGGTTTCCCAATACAGGATGTTAATGCTACTTCCACCGTCCATCAGGACCCTTTTCAGCTCGTAACCATTGACCTGTGGCGCAACCACCAATGCCAAGACTCCTGGGCGCTCTATTCTTTCCGGGTGATCTCCTCTGCTCCACGTTACGTCTTGTTCCGCCCATCTCAGGTATCCCGGCACGGCCGAGGAAACCGAGTTTGCCGCTTGCTTTAATGTCTCTTTGTCCCTGCTAGAAGTTCCTGTAGTATGCACATGATATTGTCCCTTTAAATCAGGCGTACGTACCATACCGATGAAGATGTTGATCTGGCCGATCGTCACAGTAGATCCGGACTCGAGGTGATCCGACTCTGGCCCCCAGCCGGAATCGTCCACCATCCTTTCTCCTTTGCGGTCGATGTAGATCTCGCCGATGACAAGATTCTCCATGTTCTTCCGAGCTTCTCCCGTGATGTAAACACCTTTGGACGCAGGCCCCACGGTGGGCGCCAACTGTCGTGGGATTATCACGGTAGACGTTACCGGGGGTAACTGATCTTGGGGCAAGACGACACAGGCGTTTGGGAGAGGGTTTAGCTCAGAGGAAAACATGGTGGAACTCGATCTGGTAGCCGGCAATCAAGTCGCCGAGTCTCCAATCTCAATATATTAACTCGGTCTCTTGTATACACTGGATGCTCGATATCAAGCGGTACTATTAGCGTTCTTGGATCTCTTTTAACTAATCCTACGGGTCGGTTTATAAAGCACCCGTACCCCCTGGCTTACTCTCCAAGGCGCACCCTGGATCCTATCCGGACACGGCATACGAACCCTAACCTTCCTTTACCGTAACCCACAATCCGGGTTACTGGGCCTACAAACTTGGGCCTTACGAAAGTTCTTTATCCTTAACCGGATCCTGCGCAGCGTCCTTTGGGCCGGGTTATACCTTGGAGTTGGCCTACCGGGTTATTATCCCTCCATCAGGCTCCATGTCAGGTGTATAATTCACCACTCTGCAAGGTCCTTTGAAATCAGCTGGTATTCTCTCGTTCCTGATCGCAGGACCGAGACATTGAATTCCAATTCTCCGAGACCCGGCCAAAGCCGGGTTTGAGACCGCATTTTGGAAAGGGATCTGAACATGACCCGGATTCCTGTTCGTCGGTTCTGCAAATCTATGTCCTCTATTCAGGGCCCCAGGTGCGTAAGATACCGCTTGCCTAGGTGGGTTAGGCTGCCCTCGGTTAGCGTTGCTGGATCCTGCTGGGGCTGGGGAATTTCCGTGGTGGCTACTGGGATAGGGATATGAGTGTATCCTATCCTGGTTACTGTAATTCAGCTGTTTAACCACTGTTGTTTGTAACATCTCAATAGCTCTTCGAGCCTCAACGGCCATAGGGTTATTGGGGTCGACTAGGATTTGCGCCTGGCTAGTGGTTGCGGCCCAGATGTTGTCCATTGGATTATTGAAGTGACCAGGTGGCGTATGAAACCTTTCTTGTAACAGTGGTGCTGGAGTTGGCATTGGAATTGGGCCACCGTGTAGCTGACCGGGCGGCTGGAGGCGCGTTGGATGAGCCGGAGCAGGGGTAACCGTCGGATTCGCTTGACGACCTAGGCCGGACGGGTTACCAGCTGTCGGGTTTGCAGCGGGAGGTGTAAACAAGTTCTGAAGGTTTGTGGGTTCAAGACCTGCCCCGAACTCATTGTTAAGACAAGTACCGGGACGCCTATTCTGTACTGAACCTAACTCCCTTTGCCTGAAATTGAGGCAAATTCCTTACCTCTCCAAACGCGTAGACTCCTCAAGAACCTCCAAACGCGCTTTGTTTATGCAGGTTGCCTCTGTCTCGATCTCCTGACGGGCGTGAGTTATCTCCTGTCGAAGCCTTGTTATCTCTGAGTTACGTTGTGCCAGGTTTTCCGGAGTGCTCGGTGTTGCTAGAATCTCATTTAATGAATCCATTGATGTCATCAACTCAGGCCTGGGATTATATGATATAGGCCCAGTTAGGTCAACCACCGCTTCACTTGGCCTGGGACCAGTTACACCAAGTCATGTTGGCGATGTCGTCGTTGGTCCTCCCGGGGCCGTTGGCCCGGTCGGTGCTGTGCCCGTAACGCCTGGTGCCCCAAGAACCGGATTCGAGGTTGAAGCCTCGCCTGTGATTAGGTTCCCTTCCGAGTCGTATCTAGGCTCGGTTGGCCGGGTGGGACCAGCCATGTAGACAGCGGCATGATAAGTTGCCTCAGCGAAACCCTGCATAACCAGATCCAGGTCTCCTCCCAACCGATCTTCAAAGAGCTGGTGGATCGAACCTGTTTCATCATGTTCATCGTGATTTCCAACTGAAGAGTCCCCCTCAGATTCTGCTGCCACGGTCTTCTTAGATACCGAATCTGATAGTTGGTCCGGTTCTGAAACTGCTGTCCCGACATATCCAATGAAGACATAGATCCCTTCGAAGGGGATGTGAAATCCTGACTCCACGGAGGCGAACTCAGGGCCCCACGTGTCATGGTTGTAGTAGTTCCCACGCTGGCTCCTCCTGAGTCGGCCTATCGCGAGCTTCTCGATTCCAGGTAGCGCTCCTTCCGAAAAGATGACGCTTCCGCGAGCAGGCCTCACGGTGGGCGCCAACTGTCGTGGTTTTGTCACGGCAAGTGTCGTCATGCGATAACTAGATTGCGAGTCCATTGCTACTAAGAGAAACTTCGAAAGGGTTAAGGTGGAAACGAGAGACGCGAGTTTACCCAGGTTCGGCCCCTCTATTCAGGGTAAAACCTACTCCTGCTTTATTACTATTCAGAGAACCAAGTCTCGATTACAAAGGGCGATTCCGGCTCTCGATGTTTCGAGTTACTTTGCTCTCGATCTAGCCCCTCCCTTTCTACGTCCCGAGGTCTCGCCTTATATAGTGGACGAGACCTCCGGGTTACAAAGCAGTTCGGGTCTCACCCGCACTCAGAGTCCTATCTCCCTCCGTCTTCCGATCATCTTGATCCGACCCTTCCCGAGCTGGCCTTGAACTGTACTTCGGGCTCTCGGGTTCCCCTGTCATCCGTCCTGGGCCTTGGGCCGGTTCTTAGCGAGCCGGGTCGCGGTCACCACACTCCGGCTCTTCCTGCCTTAACCCGGCCTAGCGTAGCGAGACCCGGGTCACTCATCTTGAACCGGATAAGGCAATTTCCGGTTCATATGAGGGACCGGTAAGGCTCCCCCTTACCTATTCCCCCAACAGTATTCACACCCAAAAAGATCAAGAAGGAAGACTCTTACTCTGAGTACACTCCTGAGGATGATGTTGAAGAGGAATCAGATTCCAGTGAAAGAGACTAGTCATGTCAATCACTATTCAGTGAGGACAATGAGTTGCAGGTATTCCCTAATTCGGAGGCTCAACATTCTTCCATGATATCACAACAACTAGGGTGTAATTCTTAAAACTCTTTAAGTAATAAAAACTCTCTTTAGTGAAAAAAACAAATAGGGCGCAACTTACTTATGTTGTGTTGAACAGTTTGATTACTGTTGTGTCATATATTTTGTGCTACTTCATCTATTCCGTACCATAAGACGTTTTGGCAAGCTAATTAAGGTTGTGGTTGTCATTTCAACATGGTTTCCATCTATGCTCCTAACATGCTAGACATCTGCTAGGTCATTGGACATTACAGACATGCTTGTTTTATTGTCATCTGACATTTTTCAAATATTTTCTGTACATTGCTGGCCATCTGTTAGTTTCATCTGTTTTCTGTACATACTTACATCTATTTTGTTTTCATGCTTCATAGGTAAGAAAGAAAAGGATGATGTCGAAATCATCTTCAAAGGATGAGGATGATACTTTAGGTGACATGCTGGATCGTGGAAATCATACTTTGTCGAAGAAATCCCGTGTGTAAATAAGTATCTCAAAGTCTGAACTTGAAGTGCAAACTGATGTTGTGAGAGGGGGGCATGCCAATATTTGCATCACAATTGCTGATTTGAGGGTGGCGAATCCAGAATCTGAGCGAATGAGGCTCCGGTTTGCATTTCAAATGGAAGAAATGCGGAAGGAACAAGACGAGCTAAAAACGTGCCAACAAGAAGGAGTTGCCATGCTTGAGAAGTTAGTTCAGTGCATATGTGGTAATTGAAACTATGGTCATGTTGCTGAAAACTAAATTTTTGTATGTTGGATTGCTTTTCTGTAAAATAAACCAGTAGTGCTTGAATTTCTGTATTTGATGCCTGCTATGTGGTTCTCTTTTCTGCATATGGAACATGGAAAGGTCAATTCGAACGATTATTTAAGCACCCATCTGGCACGAAAACAAAAACGTCATAGTATCGTAACGTAAAATGTGACGCCCCGAGATCGGGCACTATGCAGATTTCAGCATTCCCGCCAAAATCCACATAATAACCGATTCCAGGTTGCCACTTGTGATAACATTACAACAGTTCACGAATATTCCGCAACAACAACAGAAAAGATATATACAAGAAGACTCAAACGAGCCAAGGATACAACTGATACAATACAAAGATCCAAATAACAGCGGAAGAAACAACATAGTGTCCGACTACGGACAAGATACAAATTGGACTAAGAGTCCTGAAGATAACCGAGAGCGTCCAATCCCTGCCCAGGCCAAGCCGGAGGGATTCCCAAGCTAACGTCGTTAGACTTCAAACCTGTTGACTGCAATGTTGAATATGCAGCCACGAAAATGAATTCGTGGGTCAGTACGGTTAAGTACTGGCAAGTGGATAACCCATACTCACAGGATACCGGCGTAACCAGTCATCACAAGATACAAATACTTTGGGTTCAATGGAAAGGAGAGGATTATTGCAAATAAGCGGCAGCGGGCTCGGTGATGGCCATCGAGGCCAGGAGAGGAGGGCGACGGGATTGGGGCGAGCGAGGGGAGGGTGAAGGAGAAGGGGATCGATCGATCCCCTGTCTCCCGTGCGTGCGTGTGCGTTGCCTGGTGGGGGGTGGAGGGACCCGATCGCGAAAAAAAAGGCGGCGGGGGGGGGGTGGCTGCAAAACGGCCAGGGGTGGGAGTGAAAGAAAATTAGGGTTTGGGGGAGGGATTTCGGTGGGGGGCTGGCTGGGCTTAGTTGGGCCGAAAAATGGGCAGGTTGCCTCTCTCTCTCTCTCTCTCACAACTCTATTTTTTTTCTGTGGGTTTTTTTTATTATTTTCCAGAAACTGTTTTGGCACTACTAAAAGAAAATATTTTTTTGTTTTGCATCAAACAAATTTTAGAAAGTCAAGAGTTGATGGAATTAAACATTTTGCAAGTTTCAAATGCACGATGATGTATGAGGATACCATGCGATGCGAAAAAGAAAAACAACGATCAATTCTATTTGGGGAAAACCCCGGACGTTACAGACGACACCACTAACAAGGGATTGCGCCCTCGCAATCCACCTGCTAACCCGGGAGGGGAAAGAAGTTCGACTATCGATTCTTCATGCTTCCAGCTGATCTCCTCGACACAACTAACAAGGGATTCTCGACACCACTAACAAGAGATTCTTGCTCGGAGTGACGACGATGTTCTTCCACCAGGAATCTTCCGATGATCGAACCTATTAGGTTAAAGGCTCAGAAAACGTCCACCCACGTAGGATACTAACACTTTGAAAGATAGACAAGGGGGGAGACTCCAAAACAAATAAGATGGGAGGGGAAATAGAATAGAGATAATGAGAAAACAAGAATCCTATTGAGATGTTTCCAATATAGTTTAGCAGAAAATAGTTTTTGACACTCTAGAAACAACGACTGCTAGCGAGGTTATCCTACAGGCTTTGCGGACCCGTTGCTTCGATAACCATTCGTATCGAAACAATATCAGGAATCGGAAACCATGCTCTGATACCATTTGTGACGCCCCGAGATCGGGCACTATGCAGATTTCAGCATTCCCGCCAAAATCCACATAATAACCGATTCCAGGTTGCCACTTGTGATAACATTACAACAGTTCACGAATATTCCGCAACAACAACAGAAAAGATATATACAAGAAGACTCAAACGAGCCAAGGATACAACTGATACAATAAAAAGATCCAAATAACAGCGGAAGAAACAACATAGTGTCCGACTACGGACAAGATACAAATTGGACTAAGAGTCCTAAAGATAACCGAGAGCGTCCAATCCCTGCCCAGGCCAAGCCGGAGGGATTCCCAAGCTAACGTCATCAGACTTCAAACCTGTTGACTGCAATGTTGAATATGCAGCCACAAAAATGAATTTGTGGGTCAGTACGGTTAAGTACTGGCAAGTGGATAACCCATACTCACAAGATACCGGCGTAACCAGTCATCACAAGATACAAATACTTTGGGTTCAATGGAAAGGAGAGGATTATTGCAAATAAGCGGCAGCGGGCTCGGTGATGGCCATCGAGGCCAGGAGAGGAGGGCGACGGGATTGGGGCGAGCGAGGGGAGGGCGAAGGAGAAGGGGATCGATCGATCCCCTGTCTCCCGTGCGTGCGTGTGCGTTGCCTGGTGGTGGGTGGAGGGACCCGATCGCGGAAAAAAAAAGGCGGCGGGGGGGTGGCTGCAAAACGGCCAGGGGGTGGGAGTGAAAGAAAATTAGGGTTTGGGGGAGGGATTTCGGTGGGGGGCTGGCAGGGCTTAGTTGGGCCGAAAAATGGACAGGTTGCCTCTCTCTCTCTCTCACAACTCTATTTTTTTTCTGTGGGTTTGTTTATTATTTTCCAGAAACTGTTTTGGCACTATTAAAAGAAAATATTTTTTTTGTTTTGCATCAAACAAATTTTAGAAAGTCAAGAGTTGATGGAATTAAACATTTTGCAAGTTTCAAATGCACGATGATGTATGAGGATGCCATGCGATGCGAAAAAGAAAAACAACGATCAATTCTATTTGGGGAAAACCCCGGACGTTACATAAAAAGAGACCTGAATTAGGACACGTGGTGCCGTATGCCATGCCCACGTGTCGTTTTACGATTGGGCAGTTCCACAACGAAAAAAAAACATCACGGAAAGGCCACGTGGCACCATACATTTGGTCCACGTGTCGTTTTACGATTGGGAAGTTCCACAACGAAACAAAACATCGCGGAAAGGGCGCCACGTGGCACCATGCATTTGGTCCACGTGGCGTCGCTTTGCCGCTCGCTTTGCATCGGCAAAAATATGTCACCGCGTAGCCCACGACGACCGAAGATCATCCCAGAAAAAAGAACGCGGCGACCTACGATTGTTCCACGTGGTGTCATATCTTTGCGTCATCTCATACCACGACGCTAGCAGTTCATCGCAGATGGTGTCCACATGGTTTCACCTGATTGGTCGAGGCTGCGACAAAAAAAACGTCATGAACGGGATCGGCTGTTATGACGTCATTAACGGATTGGTGATGTCATAAACGGGGCCTTAACGTAATCTATTATTGACGAAAAAACATTGTGATCGTAATGACGTATGCTGCGTGTAGTGTGAGGTCAGCTGATTACGCTAACGACGTCAGTTAATCCTTTGCCACATGTTAGACGATAACAACGGAAAAAACGTTGCCGCTTACTGGGCCGGGACCGGACGGCCTAGATGCTCGCGACAATTTTCTGAATGTTGCGGATAGCCTCGACGTTCTCCGGTTCAAATTAGCATTGCAGAATCATCTGTGACAGTCGATCAGGCACGTTCTCACTTCGCCGCGTAAACCGTCGTGGATTGCTCTTAGCGACGGTTTGGAGCTCATCGACAATTAGTGAACTATGGACCCCGGTCTATTTTCCTCATACTGATAATACACACACTGTTTCCACTGCTTTCATACTTATGCTACTCTTTTCATACTGACCTCATACTATTTTCCACACAATATGTTTAACCTCTTTGTGTTCAGCAAAACCGGTGAGATTGACAACCTCACTACTTTGTTGGGGCAAAGTGATTTGATTGTGTTGTTTAGGTTCCACATTGCTACTAAACCGGTAGTGCGCCCTGCCATCTTAGCTGCATCAACCTTTTGGAGTTACTCCTTCCTCCTACTAGTCAATTCAACCTTGGTTTCTTTCTGAGGGAAATTTGACGCTGCACAATTCATACCTTCCTCTTGGGGTCTCCCAAGAAGTGTGTGTTCACAGGCATCACGGGGGCATCCCCAAGCTTTGACCTTGCACTCTTCTTGATCACATTATATCACCCTGTTCTCTTCACCTTTGAAAACGTCCTTCACACCACACTTAGGGTAATTCGCATTAGAGGGTTAGTGCAACAATCAAAAATCCATGCGTTCTGCATGGGCACAAGTGCTACTAATACTTTTAAACATTAGCTGGAGCCACTGATGTTTCGTGAAGCAAAAAAATCCACTTGACATAGCAAAAGAGAAAATGCAAGAAAAATGGCAAAATCTGCCAAAACCAGAACAGTCTGTAAAGACGAATTTTTTTGGGGCAATTAAGTTGCTCAGATCGAAAAACATAAAGGACAAAAAAGTTTCGGAATTAGCTGAGGAATAATAACAAAAAGTTTCAGGTTATTTTGAACTTTATGGAATTCATACGATATTTTACGGTGGACAGCAGAAATCTGTTTCCTGCGCAGAAATCCAAAACCAACTCCAACTTTCAATACAAAGGAGTTGCTACAGAAGTATATAACCCCTTTCATAACAGAAAACCGAGAAAAACAAATCAAAAATCAAACCATGGGTTATCTCCCAAGAAGTGATTTTCTTTAACGCCTTTTAGCTACACCCAGAAAAGTGGAATTAAGTAGATGATCACATAACAAATATGAATTAAGAAAAAGAGAGAATCAAGAAGTAAGTATAAAGCAGTTTTAAGTCTGACCCACTTCCAATGCATAGTAATCTTGTAATAAATAAGTTAAAGAAGCTCAAACTAGAAATCATGGGAAGGTAGAACAAGAGCAACTTCAAAAGTTTCAACAAAAAGAGAGGTGTTTTAGTAACATTAAAATCCGTACAACCATATTTTCCTCTCTCGTAATAATTTTCAGTAGCATCATGAACAAACTCAACAACATAATTATCACATAAAGCATGTTTGTCATGGTCTAAAAGCACACGATTCATATCAAGCTCCAAAACAGAGGGATCAAAATTTAAAATCAGCTCCTCTTTTTCCCCAGTTTTAGCAATATCAAAACGAGACTATTGGTCACTCTTAAAAGGTATGGGACACATTATAGAAATTATATTTTCAGTAGAATTATAATTTATAACATCAAGTAACATAGGACCATCATCTAGAGCATTATCATATAAATTTTCTAAACAAACTTCCTCATTATCATGCATATCAATAGTTGGAATAAACAGAGGATTATCATAGGATTTATCAAGGTACCATGGATTACCATAAATAACATTAGCAATATCATTCTCACAAGTTTCATTCATGGTAGTATCAAGGTCACAAGTATAGAAACTATCAATTTCATAAAAAAAGGATATTTCAAAAGAATCAATAGGATCATCACTTTCATCCAATAATGTATGAGTTAAAGAGTTACTATCATTGGAAGGTAGACATGGGTATCTACTCCATTCTTCCTCCTCTTGCTCATCACTCTCCTCCTCTTTTTCATCCAATGAGCTTCCAGATTCAGCAGTTTCTTCTTCCATAGGTTCCTGGAAGGCATTAGTCTCTCCCTTTGGGGGAGAGAATCTATTAAGATATTTACTTATGTAGCAATTACAATCCTGGTAATTATCAAAGCAATATTAAAGTATAGCATATATCTCGTATTTATAAGGTGCATCATCAATACTTTCAAGCAAATAGGCAATTTCGAATGCACCCATCCAAGCAATAAATTCTTCAATTTGTTCCACATCATAAAAGTCATAATTTCCATTAACATAAGAAGATACGGTAACATTATCATTATACTCACATTGAAAAGGGAGGTGTTTATACCTCCTACAGAAACAAGCTTTATCAAAGCAATAAGTAACATTATAAATAGAGCACAAGTTTTTAGCATAGTTATGCAATTTATTAATTTTCTCCCATAAGTATATCCCTTTTTGTGACAAGCGGTGTTCCTTATAATATTTTTTTGTTCATAAGTGAACCCACCTTTCCAATAAAATCTAGTTTCAAAGGCATGAAACATTGCTAGCAAGCATGATAAAGCAACTAAAAAGCAAAAAAATGACAAAGTAAAGAGATTGGAAGTGAGAGACTCCTCGTGCAGAAATTATCTTCCTCCCCGGCAACGGCGCCAGAAAAGTGTCTGGTGCCAGAGTTGACGAGGGAGTGGTTGCTTCTTGATGACTTTGAAATCCCCAGAAACGGCGAGAGAAAAGTGCTTGATGGTGCAGGTCTTGAACTTGTTGTGAGACGCCAAGAGGAAGGTTTGATGAGCACAGCAGCAAGTTTCCCTCAGAAAAGAAACCAAGGTTGAATCGACCAGTAGAAGAAAGAAGCAACTTCCGAAGGTTGATGCAGCTGAGGTGGCAGGGCGCACTACCGGTTCAGCAGCAGCTTGGAACCTACACAACATAATCAACTCACTTTACCCCAACGAAGCAGTGAGGTTGTCAATCTCACCGGTTTTGCTGAACACGAAGAGGATAAACATATGGTGTGGAAAACAGTATGAGAACAATATGAAAAAGCAGTAGCAGTGTGAAAACAGTGGAAGAAGTGGTTGTATTATCAGTATGAGAAAATGGACCGGGGTCTAGAGTTCACTAGAGGTGTCTCTCCATAAAAGAAAGTCACCAAAAGCCAAATAAGATGCAAGAAAACAAAATAAAACAATATGTAATTGGAATAAAGAATCCAAATTACCTTGATTCCATAAACCCTAAAGCCTATTTCTAAAATAAAACATGTTCCCTCATGAGAATAAAATATTTTCTTAGCAAACATCTTTATCAAACATGTTTTCAACTCAAGTAATATTATGAAAATGTTTATGATAATTAAAAACTAGAGAGTTACTATCTCTAATATTTTATCCTTGTCTCCAAGAAAATATGTCACTATTATTATTAACCTCTAATGGAGAAAAGTTGGTTAATTGTTTTCAAAGTATTATGTCAATCAACAAAACAATAAAGTGTTATATATATTATTGAGTTATGAAAACAAGTAAAGTGCCTTGGAAAACAATGTTTTAAATTGGGAAAACAACATCTTCATTAGAGAAAATCTCTCCGTTCTTACTCACCCTCAATTTAAATTTATTAATAAATTCTCTATTTTTATTATGTTAATAAGATACCATGAATGAATTGCTCATATGTTGAAAACATTTTAAAAGGGCCAAGAAAACAATAATTTGAACCATAGAAATATTTTCTAAAATCATTTAAATCATATTTCTATAATTAACACTCTTTTCTATTAAGTAACTATTCATGTTTTAAAAAAATTATAAAAGATGAAAACACTTTGATTTGGTTTTGGAAAATAGTATTTGATCATTATAAAGCTATTGTAAATTTATTTGAAAAATATTTATATTTTATAATTTTCTAAATTAATAATCACATTAATCACTATCAAGGAATTATTTCAATTTTCAAAATTCAAAAATAAAATATGTTGAAATGTTTACAAAACTGATATTGTTGGAAAGTTATTAATATTTCGAGATTTTAGAAATTAAAATGAGATTAATTGGTTTTATAAAATAGAAGTTATTAAGGTTTTGATTAAACCGAAAAAAATGAAAAAAAAATGATGACGTCATCTGACGTCATCGTGTCTTCAACCTTCGGTAACGGACGTGTGGCCATTTCTTCGTCGATTCAATTCGTTCGTTTATGGCCATCAAGGCTAGCCCCGACCCCTCCCCGTTAAAGCCCTTCCCTCCCTCTGCAATACCCCTCTCCTATCCCTCATTTTTGTGCCCCTACGTCGTCGCCATTCCTCGCCGGAGGCCCGGAGCTCCGCACTACCGCCACCGTCTCCACTCGTTTCTGGTGAAGTTATCAACCGAGGGACACTCCCTCCTGTCCCTTTGGACTCCCCATGCCCCGACGCACCTCCCTGACCCAACCGTTTCTGTTTCTACGTAGGGATTCAACGGTGTCCTCCGTACCCGAGGCTCGCCGGCCCCCGAGCTCCTCCATCCGCTCCTCTCCGTCGACAGCAGGCGCAGAAGGTGCAAAACCCGTCACCATCGACTTCCCCGCGTCACGCAGATCACCATCGTCGCATCCACCGCGTGCAGGAACCATTGGAGCAACGCCGCCTCGCAGGCATTTCCGGCGACCAAACCCTACCTACCGGTGAGCATATTCCTAGACTCATTTCTAGTCGTTAGATTCGGATCTGAAGGCCCAAATTAAATCACTTTAGACGAAGGGGTATAACCAATAGGGACACGCCACGCGTCTGCCCAGTCAGCAGCGCGCCAGTTTTCTATCCGTTGCCCAACACAGCGTGAAACCGGCCCAAGTCCAGTCCCTAACCATCTCCCTGCGCAATAGATAAGACCTTTTAGGCCCACCCTGTCTCTGGACTATATTCCGGATAAAAATAGAATGGTAGTTTTGCAGAAAAGCCCCTGATTATTAGAAACATCATAACTTTTGATCCACTTAGCCAAATTTAGCAAACTTGGACTTTTTGAAATCCCTAGAATGTGTAGAATATTTTAGCACTATTAAAATTCAAAATTGACAAAATTAAATTGTTTCAAATTTAAATATGCTTGTTTGATGAATTTTGGCATAATTCAAATTCTACAAATCCAAAAATTGCAAATAAAATATTTTTGAAAACCTTAGGATGAGTACTTTCACACCCTCTATTCCAAAATATTTTTTTATCGAACTAAAATTCAATTTAGAATTAAATGGTATATTTGAGTATTTTTTACATAGAATTAATTCTATAATTAATTAGAATATAGTTCCTTTTGCAAATTTGTTCCTTTTGGTAACCTTGAACCAGAGACATATTTTCCCAACATTTTAGATAACCTTGGATCATGACCATGTGATTTTTACCAAAAACCCAACATAGTGGTCCACCCATATTATCATGCCTTAGAATTTATTTCCATTTTATTATCTTTGATGTGGTGGCTATTTTGGAGCCAAGACCAAGTCCTTAGAATGAGTCAATCACATATAGTACCAAGTAGTGAACTTTAGTTTTATATCTACTTATCCACTCCCCTTTCATGATTCAAGAAATCATCAAGTTAGCAAAATGTAGATCAAGACTCAAGCACAAGAAGAAAAATTCATTTTCAACTTGGTGGCAACATTAAGAGCTACAAGGAAGATCAATGAAGAAGTTCTGAAGAAAATACTTGGAATCCACACCTAGAAGAAACTCAAGGAAGTTTAAGTGTGAATAAATACAGAAGAAAACATCTCCCTCTCTCTTTCTATCTTTCTTCTTATTTCTTTTCAAATTGACTTAGTGGTATTTTGTGCCCATCCTACCTAAAACAAACTAGTGAGTAAGCCATGAAGAATCTATTAAGATCAAGAGAAGAATCCATCCAAGGAATAAGACTACAAGAGAAGCATGAAGATGATCTTCAAGAAGACAAGCATGTGAAGACTTGGAGCAATCCATACAAGTTGAAGATTATAAAGTTGTTTTTGTCCAACCATTGACCCAAATGGAAAATCCCAAGACTTTACTTGTTATCTCCATTTTTATGAAGTTAGTTGAACCTAGACCTACCCTAAACCAAAATGGAAGGAATAACTTAGCTCACTCAAAGGTCTTGATGAAAATGACTAAGTGTTACATATTGTTATGTGTTACAATAGTTGAGATAGTTAGATCGCCTTGGTGAACTCTTGGAACCTTAGATAAATATATTTTCAATAAAGTTTTATCACTAAAAACCCAACCTAGATATCCTTGGTGAACTCTTGGAACTTCTTAGATAAATATGTTTTCGATAAAGTTTGATTACTACAAACTTAAGCTAAACCAATCCTTAGTGAACTCTTGGAAATTCCTTAACAAGTATGGAACCAAGAAATAATAAATCTTTCAAACTCAATCCTTGACCTTTCCCTAGCCAACTTGGTTAAACCGCTTCTTCTATGATTGTTGCTTTGTATGCTTCTTCACTTGCATGTTTGTTTGATAGTATGTTTGTTTATTTTGCTATTGTGTTTTCAATGAATAGATTGTGCGGAGAGCAATGATATTTTGTGAAGAGAGTGTGAATTCTTCACCAACTTCAACAAGGCAAGTAACACACCATTAAACTACTCATTATTTTCTATATGCATCAGTAGATTTGAGTAGTATGCATGATAGGAAATTTTACTAAGTATTATTATGCTATGCTATATCCTAGTAGTGTGTAGCCATCCTTAAACCTTGTTATTTTGATGCCTTGATGTTCCCCAAGTTTATATTGCTTCTAGTGCAGCCTTTAGTCATACGGGCTCTGTCTTGATTAACTAAGTTGCGAGGGTTCAGCCTGGGCTTGACAAGCAGATGTAGCATAATTATAGGTGGAACGGTTCTTGCCATCAGGTTGAATTCTTACTTCTGAAAGATCTCGTCTCAATCTTATATTTTCCTTAATGCACTCATAGTGTATAGGATGTTTGGGCTGATTTGAGTCTGAAGGTGAAAGTGCACAAACTCTGCAGAGTCAACAAACTAAGATCTTAGTCGTGTCTCCGGTTATAGACAACTATGAGCAGTTGGACAAGGATGGATGGAAGAATCACATCACCATTTTCAATAAGTAAAATTTTGACCAAGTGAACAGTAGTTGTGGTGCTTGGATCTTAATCCAATGTTGCCACCCTTTGTAAAGAAAAGTTGTTTTACAAAAGTGATAGGAGAAAACTGGCTTTATGGAAACTTAGCCAAAACTCCACTCGGCCAAATAAGCATGTAGTATTAGTCTTGCCATTTATATCCTCCATAGTGTTACTTGCCAATACATTAAATTGTATTGACTCCCTTGTGGTTGCATATTCCATCATGCAGATGATTCTGAAGACGACTAAGGATTTCATTTAGGATCTCGAGACTATCGCCAACATGTTTGGCATGTGGCACATGAAGAAGATGGGATCAATGTTGTTATATGTTTTCCGATGTATTTCTTTGTTTTCTGCTAGTCTTCTAAGACTATGCAAGTTGTAATATTATTTTGTAAGGACTGGATCATGCGATGTAATAGAATTTGATGCATTTGCATGATATTTCATCTTGTACTGTGGTGCTAGCAATTGATCCAGGGACTAGCACAATAACACAGATGTTCTTGCATTATTTAAATGTGGGAACGCTACGACATGCGTGGTGAACAAATTACAGCTGGGCAATTGATAAATAATGAAACATGCATGACATGATGATTACTATGAGATTCATGTGGGCATTACAACAAGCAAATATGCAAAGGAGGCATTACAACAAGCACAGATGCGGGCATTACATAGAACGTCATCCAATGCATCTATGAATAATAATCCACCCTCCGAATATCATCCGAACAAACGTTAGGTACTAAGTTGCAAGCAACAGATTATCGTAGTAAGCAAAGTGTGTAATGTAAACAATGTAAACATTGTTGTTTTCTCCCTAATAGCAATAGCACATCCTCCATCCGTCACGTTTCTGTCACTCCAGCACAGATGCAAAGGAGGCAGTACCCACTATCGAGTATAAATACTCCCTCTTGGAGTCACTAGCGTCTACTTGGACAGAGCATTTACTATCAACGGAGAGCATGCAAGATCATAAATATCATACACATGAAGACAACATGATAGGTTGATTATCAAGAGACATAGCATTCAATAATCATCGGATCCCAACAAACACAACATGTGGCATTACAATAAGATGATCTCGATCATGTGAGGCAGCTCACGAGATCTAAACATGAGGCATAAAGAGGAGAGGATAACCATCTAGCTACTTCTATGGACCCATAGTCCAAGGATGAACTATTCACGCATCACTCCGGAGGCGGGCATGGTGGTGTAGAGCCCTCCGGTGATGATTTTCCCTCCCGGCAAGGTGCCAGGGAGAACTCCAGAACCCTCCCGATCTCGGGTTGATGATGACAGCGGCCTCGAGTGTTTTTCGTGGAAAAGTGGTCTCCTTTTAGGGTTCACGCATCAGAGAGAATATATAGGAGAAAGGGCGATGGCGGTGGGCGCCCGAGGGGCCCACACCACCCCAGGCGCGGCCAGGGGGCATGCCGCCCTATGGTGTGGCCCCCCTCTGGGCCTCGTCAGGACTCCGTGGAACCTTTGGAATTCTAAGACTTCCGGGCTTCGAATTTTACAATTCCGAGAATATTTCCAGAACAACTTTTCTGAAACTAAGAACAACAGAAAACAGGAACTGACTCTGTGGCATCTTGTCAATAGGTTAGTCCAGGAAATCAATAAAAAAGACATAAAGTATAAGGAAAACATGTATCATATGTCATGAAAATAACATGGAACATAAAAAAATATAGGATACGTTTATGACATATGAGATGGTAGCACCAGCCGACAGGCGTATCGATGGCAAGAATATGTCCATTTGTATGATGTTGCTTGTGTCCAACCAAAGCATAGAATACCGGTTGCATCTTTCCGGCTTCTTGAGGCACCCAAGGATCATGCCCCCGACACCAGCCCCCTAACATGTGGGAGTTTCGTAGCCGGTATGCCGTGTGCGAAGATCTCGTCTGTTTCTTCCATATTTGCCGGCTTCTCCATACGACTGGTCGTGCGACGCCTCGAGTTTTCTGCTCGGACGGTTGGGGATGATGCAATGATACATCTGGGTGACATTGGCGATGACGTAACTAGTCACGTGGGCCTGCAGCCGCAGTCAAGTCGATGTCGTCAATTCGTTTCTCGCGCTCGGGATTTTCTTTGGTCTATGAAGGCGTTAATGTATCCTCTACGGCGCACATCAAGGTGGGAGCCTCTTCGTCGATGTCCTTCTCAGGTTCGGTTGGATCCTTCCATCCCCTCTCCCACTCCCTCTAGGCGTATGAGGAGTGGTACGTTCATCGGGGCTGCCATGGAGTCGGGGTCGTGCGGTGGTGGTGTCGCGCGTTGATCGTGACGCGGTCCGGTTGCTTAGTGCCTCATTTCTTCACCTTTGGTAGGAGCTTGGGAAAGGAGAGTTCTCTCCTTTGGGTCGTTGTAGAGTGTGTTGTTTACAGACCGGCGTGGTGTTTGTGGTGTGCGTTTTTATCGGGGTTGCCATGCATTTGGCGTTGTACCGGCCATCGGCCTCTTCTTCTATGAAATCGATGCACCTTCGAGGGTGTATCCTTTAAAAAAACCACGGGTACCCGTTGGTCTCCATCAGCAGGTGTGTTTTGGACGCACATTGATGCGACTATCTTCCCAGCCGAAGGACGCATGTGCTCGGCGCTGTGCTTCAAGATCACAATGAAAACTTCATCTTTTCTTGCAGCGAGGGACTAGCGGAATTTCCTGAATGTGAATTGGCCGATGGTATGGTGATGAGGACATCCCAAGCATCACTGCTACTCCAACCGTTGATGGACCTATAACCAGGAGTCGTGCCACACTTATAAGTGATCAGGTGAACACTAACTTCAGTTCATTTTATAAACTTGATGATACGGTAGTGCTTTCATCTCCTTCATTGTTGGTTGAACTTAGGTATACACCAAAGGGGTCCAACAATATATGATCTCACGAAGACACCAAGAAACAATGTTGAAGATGAATAAAAACAATGTTGAAGTTGAAGAAACAATGTTTTCCAGCGAACCTATTTTCTTCCAGATATTTTCTCTGATATTTTGATGTTCCATATTCTGATTGATCAGAGACGGGGCCTTTGGGGGTATACCATCATAAGATCCTTGAATTTTACTTTCCAACGCAAGAAACCTCACATCATATGGAGTTGTGTAGCTCAACAAAAGTCAGATTTGGTGGCAAGTATTCACACTGATAAATGCTTCCTGAATTTCCGAGGATCCGTCCAATAACTCCCCAAGTTGACCGCTTACACTTCCAAGGAAGCCACCAAAATTCTGCTCATTTTGAACCATTTTCCCATCTAGCTAAGGCGGGTTGTCCCTGCTATAAAACCCCATCTCCCCCAACTTCTTAGGGGTTTTTTCGCAAAACCAAAAAAATCACCTATAAGCTTTGCAACCAAGACTGCCTTAGGTCCGAGAGATCTTTCTACCTTTGCTCTTGTGAGTTCATCCGTATTCGCGAGAAGGAGTCTCTGGTTCCCCGTAATTCGTGCTCTACGGTTCCAGCCGTTTTGTGTGGGCTAGTCCCGGTTTGTGGTTCTGCGATTGTTCGGATAGTGGGTTGAAGTTCTTATAACCTCGGTCAACCATCCCAACATACGGGTTGCATCCAACCTTGAAAGGTATAAAGCTAGTTATCACGGGTTCTTGCGGCTAGTTATCCTCCCTGATTCGATCCTATTCCGTGAAGATCGGGCCACTCCTCGGCGCGAACTCCATCTATAGGTTTGTGCATATCATCTTGGTATGGGAGCTTTCGTTTACACGGTAGAATCTATTTTAATTTTTCCCAGCATCAGCCCTTTAAATCGGTAGGTTCTATTCCTATATTTTCTGTCCTATATTCCAAAGCCTAACCACACACAAAAAAAATCCAAAGCCTTGTAAGTGTTAAGATCGTGTTGTTGCATCTATTGCATGTTTTCATCTTGTAGATCTGCACCAAGTTCATCGTTATAGTTTGCTTTCAGATCTTGTTGTGTTGTTAAAGAGGATACATGACAAAACAAAGATAAAACAAGGTAGAAAAAAGTGAAAAAAAGAATCAAAAGAAAGAAAGTGTTGAGCAAGATCCAAAAGTTTCAGCTTCGTAGGAAAATTTCACAAGTTTTTTGTGTGTTCTTTGTTTTCATTATTGGTGCAAGGATTAGTTTTTTTTTCATCAAAACTCTTGGTTTGCATCAACTTGATTTTAGTACAAGCCCCTTTGTTTACCCCACCTAGAGATCCACCAAAAAAAATCGAAGCTATATCTTTAATCCTTGTCTTTCGATTGCTTTAACACATGCAGGAGAAGTGCAATCTGGTGTGAACACATAAGAGCTTTGGTAAGTAAGAGGTGAGGTTGTGTGTTTCCACAAAAAAATTCCCACTCCACTGTTATCCCTACTAACAGCATCTCTAGTAGACACCGCAAACGCCCAAACTGCAAACCACATTTAAGGGTCGACACAAACACGTTTTGTCGTTCATTGTTCGCCATAACAGGAATCTTAAATCAAACTTGAAATTTTAAAAAGTAGAAAAACACGGGAGATGAACACAATTTCGATAAGCGCGGGAGTCAACTTTGTCACTGATTCGCATCTGCCACAACCGGCATTGCGATAAACCTAGAAAAGTACTATATAATGGCGCAACTCTAACCCTAAATATGTCGAAAATAGGCTTACTGGAGCCATAGGTTGCGGAGTCGCCATCGTCAGAGTAGCAAGATCAATCCTCCTCATCAGAACTGACGAAGTCGAAATAGATAAGCTTCTTCTTCGCCTTCTCGTGCTTCTAGTCGGCCTCGTTTTCACGGAATGAGCGGTCGATGTCGAGCCCCTACTACAAAAACAGGTTGTCGAGGTCGGCGGGGCTTGCGGTCCTCTCCAAGCTCATGCCCGCTGCTAGCCAGTGGCTGAGCTGTGACACCGGCGAAGGCCTCTTCAGGGACGAAATCCTCTAGGACGATTGCGTCGCGAAATACCTCTTCGTCATATGCCTCGTACTCGCCGTCGTTGGCAACCGTAATCGGTGTCGTACCCGTCTGTGGTGTGCTGCTTGAGCTCCCCGCACGGGAGGAGCTTCCCGGTCTGGAAGCGCGGCGCCAGTGGCGGCGGTAGGTGGGCCGCATGGCGGAGTTCGTACTCTTCCACCTCGCGACGGAGGAGGGACGGCGGAGGCAAGCAACCTTGTCTGGTCCACTGGAGCGCAAAACGCTTCCTTGCAGCGTCGAACGTGACACAGGAGCGGCGCTCAGTCTAAAGCGCGGCTCTGATTGGGTTCATGGTGCTCGGGGGGTTCAGGATCTGTGGTTGGACGATGGGAAATTAGGTGTCGGCGACAAGAAATGCGAGGGGATTTGGGGGCGGATTCGGGGGCGCTAGCGGCGGAGGGCACAGGTCGTGACCTCTATGTGGGGTGGGGAACGAATAAAATAGCGACCAGGGCATTCGATTTGATGCGGCCTAAAAAACACTTTACGGGCCCGAATATGAATGTGGGGTCTGCTATGGCCACATACAACGACCCGGCCCGTAAACTCGTCTTCTTTTTGCAGTTTTGGCCTATTTGCGGGGTTGCCTAGAGATGCTCTAACATGGCGAAAACTCGTTCGAGTTTTCAAGGATGCAATAATGGAGAAGATGAGGCTCCGATCACACGTGCGGAGTTTCAGCAGGTGCAAAACGACATCCTTCAACTTCAGCAAACCATGGAGAGGATGCTTAATCAACGTCCTTCTATATGGGGCGATGAGGCTCAACACCGACAAAACCTTATTGACCCGCATGATGAAACTAGTGATGAAAATGAAGTGGGAGTTGTTGCCAACCGAGGTTATGAAGATGAGTTTAGCAATTACGACGAAGATCATTGGGAAGGTGATGACGACGGTGCTGCTGACCATGGGATGCAACGAGGAGGACATGATGGAGGGCGAGGCCATGGTCCTCGTGGATGTCACTTTTACCCACATGAGCGTGTCGCTCGTGGTCATGGTGATGAGTTTTATGACTATGATGGTGTCCCATATTGTCGAGCTGCTGCATATGGTAATGATGTTCATCGTCATGACCATCGTAATTGAGATGATCGAGACAATATAGCAAGGATCAAGTTGCAGGTCCCCAAGTTCACGGAAAAGGAAGACCCAGATGCATATTTTGATAGGGAAGAGCAGCTTGATCAGATTTTTCGCATACACAATCTTGCTGATCCAAAAAAGGGTAAATCTTGCTTGTGTTGAGTTTTTATGTTATGCACTCACTTGGTGGAATCAACTATAAGAGAATCAACTGATGTTGGGTCGTGAACGCATTGGTACATGGGGAGAAATGAAGCAAGCAATGAGGCGACAATTTTTTCCTTCACAATATCACACAGATCTCCGAAACAAATTGCAGCGCCTCACTCAAGGTACCCGTACGGTCAATGGGTACTACAAAGAGATGGAATTACTTTTGGTTCATGATCCTATTCATAAAGATGATGAGTCCAAGATGGCAAGATTTTTGCATGGTCTCAACAATGAAATTTCTGATTTTGTGGAGATGTTTCCCTATAACACTCTACGAGATATTTTGGATCAAGCAAAACCCACGGAGAGGAAGGTGCATCGAAGTGGCCATGTACGTTCACCTCAGAACCGCAACACTACACCATGGTCAAGTTCGCAGCCAAGTTTCAGCATACTCCTACTGCCACGTAGCATTCAACAGCTTCTTCGACATCATCATCGGCTTCTCGCAACAGGGACATGCGTGTCACTGTTGATGCTGCAAGTGCCACCAATCCCACAAATGTACCATCACCTCAGAGCCGAGATATTGAGTGTTGGAAGTGCAAAGGACGTGGTCACGTCTCAATCGAGTTCCCAAGCAAAAAAGGTTTTTATTGATCAATGAACAAGGAGAATGGGAATCTGAGAGTGAACATGAAGATAATGAGACACAAGATGAGCATGAAACTGAAGTTGGAGAGACCAGTTCTTGTGATATTTATCTCGACAAGGGGGGTTGCTTTTTTCCCGTCGTGTTCTTAGTATTAATGTAGCTAGAGAAGAGAAAAGGCATCAACATACTATTTTTTACACCCGTGGAACCATCTAGAACAAGGTCCACAACATTATTGTTGATAATGGAAACTACAATAAAATTGTAAGGTCAAATTTAGTGGAGAGGTTGGGACTGAAACAAAGAAGACACCCAAGTATCTAAAAGATGCAACGGCTTAATGATTGTGGAACATTGCAAGTAAGTAACATGGTTACCTTTCAGTTTTCTATTGGGAAGTATCAAGACCAAGTGGAATGTGATGTGGTTCCAATACAAGTATGTCAATTGTTGTCGGTAACGCCCTGGTTGTTTGATCATGATGTGCAAATCAGTAGATGTGCCAACCGTCTTTCGTTCCAATATAAGGGAGAACGCATTTTTTGTTGTTCTACGCTCCATAAGTTAGTTGTTTTGCCGTACGTAGTCCTCCAAGATCCCTATGCAGATAACGTGGCATGCCCATACATGCGAGGATCTGGAAAACGACTCATCGGGCATCGGAATCGATGTATTCATAGAAGAGTTCTGAACAATCGTAGAGCCTCAAAAGTAGGCCTAGTTGCAAGGATGTCGCAAAGTCTTCCCAACTTAGGATCACATGTGCAATCCCTCTTATGGTGTGTATGCATACGCTCATGTTAACACGTTAGTACTCCGTCGTCCATGACTTAGCACCGACAAAGAGAGACAGCCTTCCGGCAATGCTAGTTGGTAGCACTAATCAACTATGATTAGATATATTATGAAACTGGAAGCTCTCAACACATGAGAGATAAAAAAATTAGAGCTAGGTCTAATTGGGAGAGTATAACTCAAAAACCTGATTAGAAGGGGTTCTGATCCAATTAGAGATGTTTCTACTTAGAGACTCCAATTCAATTAGAGCTTCTCTAATTAGACTAATATTTTTTTTTGAACAAGAGGAGGGTCGCAGGGACCCTAGAGCTGCTTTTATAAAGATCGGGGTGGTGAGTACAAATTACACGCTAGCCGTTTTAGAACACTCGCACTAAGAACCTTAGAATTTGAAGATAAGGCCAGCATTCTTACAAACAAGACCCTAGGACAAAGAATTAGAAAGCGATCAGGTCCTGCGTCTTCTCCACCACCAGTCGCCGGCGACCTGCAGACGCGGATGTCGAGGTACGAGAGCGGATTGCTCGAGGGCTCTCTAGAACCAGCGAAGAGAAGATGCCACCGGCTGCCAGGAAGATGACAGGGACGCACCACTTGTCCTCTTCGCAGCAGCGAGCTCCGGCGCACAACTCGGAAGACCTCCGCAACCGCGGAGGAGTAGATCGGGCCGCCCTTCCGGCCACTGATAAGCGAGGTCAACGAGACCTCAACTTGATACGGTCGACAATGCAGCAACTCGAACTGCCCTGCAAGAAAAGAACCACAGCGCCAGCTCCTCCACCCCTCGCCTCCACGGCCGGCCGGTAGAAGAACCCACCCGTCGCTCTTTGTCGATGCAGTGCAGCCAACTCCGACTCCCAGATTCAGAAGCCGTCCCACGAGCTTATGAGGGAAAACGGCCGCACCTTAATTCTCCTCGAGAGTCTCCGACCAACGGAGAGTCAGACGAGGAAGAAACATGGCTTGCGGCGAACTTCTGCGGCCTGGGCGCACCAGCTCACACGACCTCGACGACATGGCGTCCATACGAAGCACAACTAAAGCAATTGCGAGAAAATAAAGCCTAATACTACTCTGTACAGCCCGCGCGCAGCATCCTACTCGCCTCCGACCAGCATCGCTGTCGGGGACGGGAGGGAGCTCGCCGAGATCTCGCTCTCGGCCTTCAAGTACTGTAGCGGGGGAAGAGAACCAGAGAAAGGAAGCCGAACCCAGCCTTGGCCTTCTCTCTCTCATAAAATTAGAGGCAGCTATAATTAGAGCCTCTAATTAGAGAGAATCTCTAATTCTAGATGCCCTCTAATTAGATCTCTAATTTTATGAGAGAGAAGACCAAAAGGCTAAATTGATTATGTCTTCAAAGAGGATGAGTGTGGGATAATATAGGTGGAGCTAGGAGGGCACCTGCCAAAGGAGGGGGGTCGGTTTCCCCTCCTTGTGCTTGGTCGCACCACCCTCCAAGGGGAGTTCGGATTGGATTCCCTTATGGAGTCCAATCCCTCCACATTTTTTTTCTTTTCCTTTTCCGTTTTATTTATTGTCCAATAAATTCAGAAAAAAATACTTATGGAATACTCGTGCACTTTGTGAGACCATTGGCCCCAACTGGCAGACCATAACATTAGGTTTTGCCCATAGGGGGAAATTGCCCCCCTCCGGCACTGATTCCATATAACGAAAGTCCCCTGGAACTTTTCCAGAACCCCGTTACCCCTATATATAAAATCATTTATATTATCTACCAATGTTAGAAACTCATTTGTAACACATCGGGACATCTCATATCCTCCGTAGCTTCACATATAAATTATACCAAACACCGGCATAATTTATCTCTTATAGCAACTTCCCCGAAACCATTCCAATTGACACCGAACTTGTTTCTATGATATAGAAATGACATCAAACATTATAAAACCAATAACAAGATATTATTTCTCTCGATAAAAGGTTGTAACGACTTAAGTGTGTGACCCATGAAGGATCGATAACACAGAGACTTGTCTGGGCACTTACAGAACAATAACCAACAGTAGGACCGTGGACGTCCATGATGGATCCCGTGTGTTCCCGATATATGAGGGAACCTTATAAGTTACTCATGAAACTTATTCCCTTAACTTCACGATACCAATGATATCATGAGGTGATACTATGTGATCTAGTTTTATCAAACTCTTTCATCATAACACATATAACTTGTTTTTCGATATCGTTCTCTTTTCTCATCCATATCCCCGATGACCATGTGATCATATCACATTGTGTCTGGCCACATGATATGTCATCGGTGATACTGTGAGTCCTAAAGAATATCTCTCTCTAAGAGGAGTTAAGTACCAGTCTTGAACGATCTCAGTTCCGTGACACTTTCTAGGTCATACCTAGATATCACCTTTATAGTCCCTAGTTACGGCAAGATAGTTGATGTTATCCAAAGTATAATTTTTGATCATGCGGTCACTAGATATTCTCATAGTATAGAAATTATAGCCAATGTTAACTTCATATGTATTTGCTAAAACATATGTTGATTTTTTATTCTTTTTAGCAACACCATACACTTGGGTCGGTTCAGTACTATTGTTACCCTGACAATAAACTCCCATAGTTTGCTAGACTTTCTTCTAAGTTCATGATCAGGAAAATGTGACCATCTCACAAAACACAAGCTAATCTTAGAGGCAAGATTAAGAACTCTTGTTTGTTTATGTCTTCACACTCGCAGAAAGATCTCCTTTTGACATAAACTTAATTTTGAACTTGGAGATAGAATAATAAATGAATATTATTGTCTGGAGGACATACCTCCAACATTTCTTTGCTCCCTTTGCCACCCGAAGAAATATTGATGGATGAACAAAAAAACAAAGTGAGAGTGAGTGAGATCCACCAACATAGTGAGAGAGAGAATCCAAAGACAAATAAAACCCCACAGCTTTGAACAAGACATGGAAAAAAAGGGATTAGCTATGATGGCTAGGAAAAGGGACATGAGGGATTTGAGAGAACCCAATGTCGTCTTCTTTGTGCTCCTGTACAAGGACACTTTTCTTACTAATGACTTACCCCATACCACTCCTAGTGTTGTCATTGAAATGTTGCAGGGGTATGAAGATGTGTTCCCCGAGGAGGTACCACCAGGGCTGCCACCAAAAAGAGGCATTGAGCACAAAATTAAGTTGACACTGGGTGCCCCTTTTCCAAAACGTTCAAGTATGAATTAAACAAGTTTAAACAAGATTTAAATGGATTTAATTCAAGTATGAATATTATTTGAATTTTATTTGTTCAAAACA
>CM054058.1:289535029-289607347 GCA_028641055.1 Alopecurus myosuroides
GTAACATCCCAAGTATGAAAAAATAGCCATTAGAATGTTTGCTCTCTGTTATTTTATGTTTTGCATCATGGCATCATGTTGATTGCAATTGTTTTGCTTGTTTTCCTTTTGTTTTCCAACTGTTTTTATTTGTTTTCCTTTGTTTTCTATTTGAATTTCAAACCAAAATTCAAACCTTTTGTTTCATCCTTGTGATGTTACAATTTCCAAAATGATATTTCAAAATAAAACAATTGTTTGTTTCCATTAAAGTGTGATTCCAAAACTGTTGTTTTGTTTCTATCAAAAATTCATTTAATATCAAACCCTTTTCAAATTCAATTATGACTTTCTTCCAAACAACAACCATGTTGAAAGTTATGAAAATTGCAAAACAAATCAATCCTTTGTTTCCATAAGGTTCAACCATTAAAATTATGGCTTTTAATAATTTAATTAATCCAAACTTACTTCCAATGTTATTTCAAATTCAATTGCAAACAGTACCCACTTTTGAAATTATGAAATAACCAAAACATTTGTGCTCATTTGTTTCCAATTAAAATCATTTGATCACCCTATTCAAATATTGTTTTCAATAGTTTGAAGTTGATGTAAATTGCTTGTGAATAAAATTCCTTTTTTATCAACACCCTAATGGCAATTTAAATTTCCAATCAATTCATAATTGACATGTTTCAAATTGTGGTTTAAACATTAATTTATTGCAAACAATTAAATTCAACAATATTTTCTTAATTGCTTGAGCTTATCAAATAGAATCTGTTTATTCCCAAAAACTCCAAATCAAACTAATATTTGAATATCAAATACCAATTTAAAAGTCAAGCTAATAATTCAAAGTTTTGGGTCAATGCTAACATTTGCTTGACATTTTCTGTTTTGCACACTAACAAAAATATTTTCCTAAAAATATAACCCTACCCTTTATCCTTTTTCTCTTCTTCTCTCTTTTACAAAAAAAAAGATCAAAAGAGAATAATAAAAAAAACATGAGGGAGACAGCCCATCTCTTTTCTTCTCCTCCCTAGCCCAGCCCAACCTAACCCCTTGGCCCATACCGGTTCGGTCATCATCTTCCTCGAGTACGGCAGGACATCTAACGCCTCCACGTCGACGGCAGCAGCCATGGACGGCCCCCCGTCGCCCCTGCGCCCTACAAAAACCCCCCTAGGGTTCCCCCTCGAACCCTAGCCCACCTGCGCCACCCTACCTCCCTCCTCTCCGCCGTTCCCCCCTCTCCGTCGGCGATACACTCTCTGCATCCTCCCACCGCCACCCGAGCTCACCCTCTGTACCTCCCCGGCGATCACCGCAACTGGTGGCCCTCGCAGCGAGCTAGCGCCGGGAATGGACTCGCCCGACTACCCTCTACACCCTCGTCCCCTCGGAGAGGGCCGGTAGACCTCGCTGCGTCGCCGCCGACCACATCTCGCCACCGTCGCCCTCTGTCTGTCCGCCGTCAGAACCTGCCCCGACCTGCTCCTGTTCGCCCGCTCGAGGTGAGCCTGACCTCGTCTCTCGTCTCTCCCCTCTCCTTTCCTCGCAGCGCAGCGCAACACCCGCCAGCAACCACCGCAACCGCGAGCAGGGCCCAAAGCCGAGCGCAGCGATCACTCGATTCCGGCCACCGCTCGCTGCAGCGAATTCAGAAAAATCCGCGCCAACCTGAACCTTACCTTTGCACGCACCCCTTACCTGTCACAACTCGTAGCCACACCGCACTGACAGTAACCACTGTGCGCACCCGCGAGGTGGGGGGATCGAATCCCAGCCCCCACTCTTTTCTGCTCAATTTTCGTTTAAGTTCAGTTAAGCCACCATCTGAACCTTATACCCCCCCGATCTGCCCTTTCTATCACAAGCAGCCGCTAGCCCACTGGTTCCTGTCCCTTGAGCGCAGCAGGAGGTGAGGGGTTCGAGTCCCCCCTCCCTCAATTAACCAAATCTTTTTATTTTCCATTGATTTGGTCACAGCAACATCTCAGAATCACCAATAGGTCCCTGTTGATTAATTCTAGCCCCTGTAAAATATTTTAAAAGTCCCTAATGTATTAAAAATGGCAGATTTGCACCCTATACTTCTAAAATGCATAACTAATTCATATTAACTCCAATTTTAACTTTTTAAATATGTTTTCTGTCCCAAATTGAATGCTCTATCCAAATATAAAATTTGTTTACTGTTTTGAATATTTTAAATTGGTGAAACATTTGAATTCTTGTTAAATTCCCTTAATTTTGCAAAAATCATAACTTGGGCATAAAAATTCCAAATTCAACAAACTTAATATGTTTTCCATCCAACTTTTCATGTACTTTCCAAATATAAATTTTGTTTGCTGTTTTGAATAATTTAAATTGCTGAAAACAACTGTTTCTTAATTATTGCATTTAAAATTGCCAAAATAATAACTTGCTCATTTTAAATCCAATTTCCACAAATGAAATATGTTTTCCATGCAAAATTAAACCACCTTTTCAAATATAAAATTTGTTTCCTGTTTTGAATAATTGAAATTGGTTAAATGATTTAAACCTTGTTTAAATCATTTAATATTGTTAAATTCACAACTTGATCAAATTAAATTCTTTTGGGACTTATAAAATATGTTTTCAAACCATAAAAGTATAAACTTTTGAAATATGAATTTGGTTTAATGCTTTGGACAAATAAAAATTCAAATAAGTTCATGTTTGAATTAAATTCATTTAATTCTTGCTTAAACTTGTTTAATTCATAACTAATTTATTTGAAATCCTTTTTCAACAAGTGAAACATGTAATCCACCCAAAATCTTGTGTTCTTTTCAAATATAAACTTTGTTATCTATTTTGAACAATTAAAATTGGTGAAAACAATAAATGCTTGTGTGACACCTTTAAGGAACCAAAATTTCCTAACTTAATGAATGAATTTCCAAACCTTGTAAACCTTACTTCCAATTGGTTCTATTGTTGTTATCTTTCTGTTTTCCTCATCCATGCATCATGCTAATCCACTTTCACATGTTGCTTAGTTGTAAAACAATTAATTCAACCATAATTCATGGGCTTTTCATATGCAATCCAAATTGCATGAGGGTCCATTTAATCCTGTTGTTACCATGTCAACTAGTTTATTTTGATGCATCAATTAAATGGTCATGCATCATCCCATGTTTGCGCATTATGCCATGATATTGATTGTTTATCTTTCTGCATTGTTTGTTTGCTTCTTCTCGGATACACGACGACGTTGAGACCGATGATACTTACGACACCCCTTCTAAGGAGTTAGCTCAGTACCAGGCTACTGGGTTTGCAGGCAAGTATTCACTCACATGAACCATCGTGTTCCTTTCAACATTGGATACCGATACTTTTCCGTTGTCTATTCTGCTAGCCCTATGAATAGTTGCTTCTGTTACGAACCTAGCACATGAATCCCTTAACCCTGATATTGCCTCACCTCCACTCCTATAACCCCGTTGTTTGAGCCCGTGTCTTACTAGCATGCTTAGGGTTGTTTTGCTCGAGTCTGTTACCCGTTACTTTCTGCTACTATTTCTATTATGTTCTGGGGGCCCGATGTTTAATCAATCAATCATGCTAATGTTGTTATTAATAATAATTTGATGATAAGGCACCGGCAGGAGGCCCTGTGTGGTTTTGAGGCCTGCTAGTGTCGACCCTAATAGGAACAGGGTCTTGTCTACTGATCCATGATGAGCGCACTAACCGCATGTGGGAAGCGAGTATGGGCGCCCCCCTCAATTTGATTCGATTCGCATCTCGTCCAAATCGCCTCATTTAGTTCGTGTTTTCCATTTGCCGCATGCATGTTTTTGCGAGCCCAGGCCAGGGTGGAACTTTTGTAGTCGGCATATAGGGGGACACGTTCTTAGAGTGCTATGAGGGCCCCCTTTCTCCGGGGCTCGATTAGCCGTGCGCCCAAGGTTCTTTGGGCTTGATGCGAAGAAGAGTCGGGTTGTGTTGAGTACCTCGCTTGGTGGGTTTGATCCCCGTCTGGCGGGTTATTCTTACGTGTACGGCCAAATTGGTGCACCCCTGCAGGGATAAATCTTCTCGAGAAGCCGTGTTTTCCGCGGTTATGGACTACTTGGTGAAAGTACTGGCTAACAAGTACTCAGGGCAACTTAAACCTAATGATTAACAACCTTACACCCAATGAGTAACAACTTGACTAGTAATAAGCTTATTGACACAATAATCTGAACCATCATTAATCCACTGTGTGAGTTATCCTCGGATTGCTTCTTTGGATAAGGGGCGAGATCCAGGATGGGTTTGTTTGGAATTAGTTGATAGGTTGGTTACGATACGCGATCTTATCTCCTTTCTGTTAGCAGGAAGTGGTAGTAACTCTGTAGTTGGTCAGAGCAGCCAGCTGCAGCATCTTTTATATCCCCTTCCTTCCGTTGAACCTAAAGCGTCTGTGCTTGGTGTTGACGGGTTACACTTTGGTGAACTGTGAGTCTTGCTTGCCAGTACGTTTATGTACTGACCCCTTTGGGGCTGTGGTTTCCGCAGACCTACGTTTCCGAGGATCTACATGGTGGCAACTACGTGGAGTATGACGAGACTGCTGACGAGTAGATAGCGGACCCGGGCAGGATCCGAGACTTCGTGGATGGGCTACGTCTGTTCGTTCCCGGCCTCTTAGGCCTATTTGGTTCTTGTCTGTACTCAGACATTTTGAATGCTTCCGCTGTGATGTAATGATGTATTGTTGGGACATGTGTCCTCTGAATGATTGTATTTGCTATCTCTGCTCTAATGAGAGCTATTTGCAACTTATTTCAATCTTTTGTGTCGTAGAGATCTGTTGTGATATCACTTGTTCCAATGCCGTTGACGTACCATGTGTGTATGTTTTGAAGTACGTCAATGGAAGTATCTGGATTTCTATGGGATGGTTTGCGCAGACGATGAATAGTAAGATAATGGTTGTCACACGTTTACGTGTTGGCCTGCTCATATTGAGATGCGGGTGCCGGTATGCCCCGTAAGCCATTTATCTACTGTTTAACGGACTGTGAGTATCCCCTAGAAGTCCGGGTGCGACAAATGGTATCAGAGCCTGTCTGCCTGTAGGATCCCTTTTTACTGGTCGCAGTTGAGTCTAGAAACTATTTTGTAGCTATATAGGAAAAATGAAACGTGAGAGTAGGAATTCTGTTCTTTTTCTTCTTTCCCCCACCCACCCTCCCTTTTCTGGTAAGGAAGTGCAACGTTGTTTTCCCTTCTCATCTAAACTTTCAAGTTAGGATTTCACGTATTCTGGTTTCTCTAGGATGGTTATATCTACTAGACCATAGGAATGGAGGTGGTTGTGACATGATTTATCATGTTGCCTACTCATGATTGAGAACGGAGGCGTGTAAGCCCCGGAAGCAGATCCTCTATTCCTTAAGCAGTAGATATTGATCCTTTAGAAGCCCGGATGGGTTTTCCATAGTACCTCAGGAGTTTTGATCTCGTTTTCCCGGTGTTGCTTTGTTATCCTGTTCTTCTCAACATCGTTGTCGTCCGTTCAAATCTTGTTGTTGTTTTCCACTACAATTCTTCTACCGGCGTCTAATCAAAACTTCCAAAATATCAAGTCTATCTGGCCAGAAAGGTTGTTGTTGTTTCGAAAACTACCAGGCTATGAGAGCTGGCATTCCTATCACCTGGGGTTGTTTCGAGGAAGCATTCCAGAATCACCACATTCCAGATAGTCTATTCTCCAAATCAATCAAATTCTATTCAGCCAGACACCCTCAATGCAAAACCTCTCCCTTTACTTGAAAATGTTCCGGTGGTTTCCAAATTCCCTGACATCTTTCCAGAAGAGTTGCCAGGAATGCCTGTCATCTTGAACTTCCAGAAAAACTATCCAAGGTGCACGATGTGTTTCACGTGTCACAGCTCAAGAGGATCTTCGCAAGAAGTATCCGGACCTTTTCTTTTCTCAGTAGGAATCTCGGGACGCGATTCCTTCAAGGGGGGCGTTTTGTAACATCCCAAGTATGAAAAAATAGCCATTAGAATGTTTGCTCTCTGTTATTTTATGTTTTGCATCATGGCATCATGTTGATTGCAATTGTTTTGCTTGTTTTCCTTTTGTTTTCCAACTGTTTTCATTTGTTTTCCTTTGTTTTCTATTTTAATTTCAAACCAAAATTCAAACCTTTTGTTTCATCCTTGTGATGTTACAATTTCCAAAATGATATTTCAAAATAAAACAATTGTTTGTTTCCATTAAAGTGTGATTCCAAAACTGTTGTTTTGTTTATATCAAAAATTCATTTAATATCAAACCCTTTTCAAATTCAATTATGATTTTCTTCCAAACAACAACCATGTTGAAAGTTATGAAAATTGCAAAACAAATCAATCCTTTGTTTCCATAAGGTTCAACCATTAAAATTATGGCTTTTAATAATTTAATTAATCCAAACTTACTTCCAATGTTATTTCAAATTCAATTGCAAACAGTACCCACTTTTGAAATTATGAAATAACCAAAACATTTGTGCTCATTTGTTTCCAATTAAAATCATTTGATCACCCTATTCAAATATTGTTTTCAATAGTTTGAAGTTGATGTAAATTGCTTGTGAATAAAATTCCTTTTTTATCAACACCCTAATGGCAATTTAAATTTCCAATCAATTCATAATTGACATGTTTCAAATTGTGGTTTAAACATTAATTTATTGCAAACAATTAAATTCAACAATATTTTCTTAATTGCTTGAGCTTATCAAATAGAATCTGTTTATTCCCAAAAACTCCAAATCAAACTAATATTTGAAATTCAAATACCAATTTAAAAGTCAAGCTAATAATTCAAAGTTTTGGGTCAATGCTAACATTTGCTTGACATTTTCTGTTTTGCACACTAACAAAAATATTTTCCTAAAAATATAACCCTACCCTTTATCCTTTTTCTCTCCCTCTCTCTTTTACAAAAAAAAAGATCAAAAGAGAATAATAATAAAAAAAAAGAGGGAGACAGCCCATCTCTTTTCTTCTCCTCCCTAGCCCAACCTAACCCCTTGGCCCATACTGGTTCGGTCATCATCTTCCTGGAGTACGGCAGGACATCTAACGCCTCCACGTCGACGGCAGCAGCCATGGACGGCCCCCCGTCGCCCCTGCGCCCTACAAAAACCCCCCTAGGGTTCCCCCTCGAACCCTAGCCCACCTGCGCCACCCTACCTCCCTCCTCTCCGCCGTTCCCCCCCTCTCCGTCGGTGATACACTCTCTGCATCCTCCCACCGCCACCTGAGCTCACCCTCTGTACCTCCCCGGCGATCACCGCAACTGGTGGCCCTCGCAGCGAGCTAGCGCCGGGAATGGACTCGCCCGACTACCCTCTACACCCTCGTCCCCTCGGAGAGGGCCGGTAGACCTCGCTGCGTCGCCGCCGACCACATCTCGCCACCGTCGCCCTCTGTCTGTCCGCCGTCAGAACCTTCCCCGACCTGCTCCTGTTCGCCCGCTCGAGGTGAGCCTGACCTCGTCTCTCGTCTCTCCCCTCTCCTTTCCTCGCAGCGCAGCGCAACACCCGCCAGCAACCACCGCAACCGCGAGCAGGGCCCAAAGCCGAGCGCAGGGATCACTCGATTCCGGCCACCGCTCGCTGCAGCGAATTCAGAAAAATCCGCGCCAACCTGAACCTTACCTTTGCACGCACCCCTTACCTGTCACAACTCGCAGCCACACCGCACTGGCAGTAACCACTGCGCTCACCCGCGAGGTGGGGGGATCGAATCCCAGCCCCCACTCTTTTCTGCTCAATTTCTTTTAAGTTCAGTTAAGCCACCATCTGAACCTTATACCCCCCGATCTTCCCTTTCTATCACAAGCAGCCGCTAGCCCACTGGTTCCTGTCCCTTGAGCGCAGCAGGAGGTGAGGGGTTCGAGTCCCCCCTCCCTCAATTAACCAAATATTTTTATTTTCCATTGATTTGGTCACAGCAACATCTCAGAATCACCAATAGGTCCCCGTTGATTAATTCTAGCCCCTGTAAAATATTTTCCAAGTCCCTAATGTATTAAAAATGGCAGATTTGCACCCTATACTTCTAAAATGCATAACTAATTCATATTAACTCCAATTTTAACTTTTTAAATATGTTTTCTGTCCCAAATTGAATGCTCTATCCAAATATAAAATTTGTTTACTGTTTTGAATATTTTAAATTGGTGAAACATTTGAATTCTTGTTAAATTCCCTTAATTTTGCAAAAATCATAACTTGGGCATAAAAATTCCAAATTCAACAAACTTAATATGTTTTCCATCCAACTTTTCATGTACTTTCCAAATATTAATTTTGTTTGCTATTTTGAATAATTTAAGTTGCTGAAACAACTGTTTCTTAATTATTGCATTTAAAATTGCCAAAATAATAACTTGCTCATTTTAAATCCAATTTCCACAAATGAAATATGTTTTCCATCCAAAATTAAACCACCTTTTCAAATATAAAATTTGTTTCCTGTTTTGAATAATTGAAATTGGTTAAATGATTTAAACCTTGTTTAAATCATTTAATATTGTTAAATTCACAACTTGATCAAATTAAATTCTTTTGGGACTTATAAAATATGTTTTCAAACCATAAAAGTACAAACTTTTGAAATATGAATTTGGTTTAATGCTTTGGACAAATAAAAATTCAAATAAGTTCATGTTTGAATTAAATTCATTTAATTCTTGCTTAAACTTGTTTAATTCATAACTAATTTATTTGAAATCCTTTTTCAACAAGCGAAACATGTAATCCACCCAAAATCTTGTGTTCTTTTCAAATATAAACTTTGTTATCTATTTTGAACAATTAAAATTGGTGAAAACAATAAATGCTTGTGTGACACCTTTAAGGAACCAAAATTTCCTAACTTAATGAATGAATTTCCAAACTTGGTAAACCTTATTTCCAATTGGTTCTATTGTTGTTATCTTTATGTTTTCCTCATCCATGCATCATGCTAATCCACTTTCACATGTTTCTTAGTTGTAAAACAATTAATTCAACCATAATTCATGGGCTTTTCATATGCAATCCAAATTGCATGAGGGTCCATTTAATCCTGTTGTTACCATGTCAACGAGTTTATTTTAATGCATCAATTAAATGGTCGTGCATCATCCCATGTTTGCGCATTATGCCATGATATTGATTGTTTATCTTTCTACATTGTTTGTTTGCTTCTTCTCGGATACACGACGACGTTGAGACCGACGATACTTACGACACCCCTTCTAAGGAGTTAGCTCAGTACCAGGCTACTGGGTTTGCAGGCAAATATTCACTCACATGAACCATCGTGTTCCTTTCAACATTGGATACCGATACTTTTCCGTTGTCTATTCTGCTAGCCCTATGAATAGTTGCTTCTGTTACGAACCTATCACATGAATCCCTTAACCCTGATATTTCCTCACCTCCACTCCTATAACTCCGTTGTTTGAGCCCGTGTCTTACTAGCATGCTTAGGGTTGTTTTGCTCGAGTCTGTTACCCGTTACTTTCTGCTACTATTTCTATTATGTTCTGGGGGCCCGATGTTTAATCAATCAATCATGCTAATGTTGTTATTAATAATAATTTGATGATAAGGCACCGGCAGGAGGCCCTGTGTGGTTTTGAGGCCTGCTAGTGTCGACCCTAATAGGAAAAGGGTCTTGTCTACTGATCCATGATGAGCGCACTAACCGCATGTGGGAAGAGAGTATGGGCGCCCCCCTCAATTTGATTCGATTCGCATCTCGTCCAAATCGCCTCATTTAGTTCGTGTTTTCCATTTGCCGCATGCATGTTTTTGCGAGCCCAGGCCAGGGTGGAACTTTTGTAGTCGGCATATAGGGGGACACGTTCTTAGAGTGCTATGAGGGTCCCCTTTCTTCGGGGCTCGATTAGCCGTGCGCCCAAGGTGCTTTGGGCTTGATGCGAAGAAGAGTCGGGTTGTGTTGAGTACCTCGCTTGGTGGGTTTGATCCCCGTCTGGCGGGTTATTCTTACGTGTACGGTCAAATTGGTGCACCCCTGCAGGGATAAATCTTCTCGAGAAGCCGTGTTTTCCGCGGTTATGGACTACTTGGTGAAAGTACTGGCTAGCAAGTACTCAGGGCAACTTAAACCTAATGATTAACAACCTTACACCCAATGAGTAACAACTTGACTAGTAATAAGCTTATTGACACAATAATCTGAACCATCATTAATCCACTGTGTGAGTTATCCTCGGATTGCTTCTTTGGATAAGGGGCGAGATCCAGGATGGGTTTGTTTGGAATTAGTTGATAGGTTGGTTACGATACGCGATCTTATCTCCTTTCTGTTAGCCGGAAGTGGTAGTAACTCTATAATTTGTCAGAGCAGCCAGTTGCAGCATCTTTTATATCCCCTTCCTTCCGTTGAACCCAAAGCGTCTGTGCTTGGTGTTGACGGGTTACACTTTGGTGAACTGTGAGTCTTGCTTGCCAGTACGTTTATGTACTGACCCCTTTGGGGCTGTGGTTTCCGCAGACCTACGTTTCCGAGGATCTACATGGTGGCAACTACGTGGAGTATGACGAGACTGCTGACGAGTAGATAGCGGACCCGGGCAGGATCCGAGACTTCGTGGATGGGCTCCGTCTGTTCGTTCCCGGCCTCTTAGGCCTATTTGGTTTTTGTCTGTACTCAGACATTTTGAATGCTTCCGCTGTGATGTAATGATGTATTGTTGGGACATGTGCCCTCTGAATGATTGTATTTGCTATCTCTGCTCTAATGAGAGCTATTTGCAACTTATTTCAATCTTTTGTGTCGTAGAGATCTGTTGTGATATCACTTGTTCCAATGCCGTTGACGTACCATGTGTGTATGTTTTGAAGTACGTCAATGGAAGTATCTGGATTTCTATGGGATGGTTTGCGCAGACGATGAATAGTAAGATAATGGTTGTCACACGTTTACGTGTTGGCCTGCTCATATTGAGATGCGGGTGCCGGTATGCCCCGTAAGCCATTTATCTACTGTTTAACGGACTGTGAGTATCCCCTAGAAGTCCGGGTGCGACAGTGGGTTGAGTGGAGACTCCACTCACATGATGAGGGAGAGGTGGAGACACCCACAAATACGTGGCTGCCATCCCCTCCTACAAAATGAGGGGTGGGAGGTCCCTCTCCTACACACACACACTTGTGTCATCTCTTCCTCCCTCCTACCGCTGCTCCACCACTTGTTCATGCGCTTGGCGAAGCCCTGAACAAAGTTTTCTGCACCACACCACGCCGTCGTGCTGATGGAGTTCCGAGGGATCCTCTACTTCCGCGCCCCACTGGATCGAGGGAACGGAGGTCGTCATCAACCGTACGTGTGACCAATCACGGATGCACCGCCGGATTGCGGTGCTCATCTTCTCGCTATCGGGTTTGGTGTGAGTACGACTACGCCAACAACGAGATTTGATCTCGTAACACTTTGTGTCTTCGAGGGTATGTGTTCTTCTTAACCCTCTATTTGCTCGTTGCACTTCGTCTCCTAGATTAGATCTTGGCCTTTCGGGTGTCTCTCGCGTAGGAAATTTTTTGTTTTCTATGCAACGACCCCTTCAGTGGTATCAGAGCCGGATCTATGCGTAGATGTTTTGTACGGGTAGAAAACATATGAGTATGTGGGCGTTGATGATCATGTTATTGCCTCCTTGAGTATTTTATGATCTTAGTGGCATAGTAGGATGAAGCTGCCCAGACTAAGTTTACGTGTACTATGTACGCGAGAGTTGTCTCACTTGTGGCTAAGGGGGTGTCCGTTTCTCCTACTATAGTTAAGATCTAATCTACGAAGGGTTGTTAAAAATGTGTTTATCAACGTTGTGGTTGATGTTCGTTGGTATGAACGGTTCTATCATCGAAAGCCCTACGCCACGTAAAATATGCAAAAATAAATTAGAGGCGTCTAACTAGTTTTTGCTTGGCATGTGATGTGATATGGTCAATATTACAAATTTGATTATGAGATGATCTATTTTGTAAATTATTGATATACCGGAAGGTATCCATATGATTGTCTTATTATTGATGGACAATCAAGAATGGGGTGCCATGGTACTTGGTACCACGCCGGTGGAATGATGGAGATCATACCATGATGCACATGATGGAGATCAAGTGCAAGGAGGACCATATCATATCACGTTATCCTTACATGTGATGTTTGTGATGTTAATCCTTTTATGCATCTTGTTTTGCTTAGATAGCGACGGTAGCATTATAAGATGATCCCTCTCACTTAATATCAAGATAATAATGTGTTCTTACTTAAGTATGCACCGTTAAGAAAGTTCGTCGTTTCGAGACACCACGTGATAATCGGGTGTGATAGACTCAACGTTCGCATACAACAGGTGTTTTCAAGCCTAGCATGTACAGACATGGCCTTGAAACACACGCAATACTACGGTTCTACTTGGCGAGCCTAGCATGTACAGACATGGCCTCGGAACACGTAACCGAAAGGTAAAGCATGAGTCATATGGATGATATGATGAACATGTCGATGTTCGCCCTTGAAACTACATCGTCTCACGTGATGATCGGTTTTGGTGTAGTGAATTTGGTTCGTCTAATCAATAAAGATGACTAAGGGGGGTGCTGTTTTTGAGTGGGAGTTCATGGTTTAATTTTGAATTAACTTGAACTTATTTATCATGAACAAGAAATCAAAGTGAATTTGCACAACTTGTAGTAGTCATTGGCATCCACATAACTACCTTACACTTAGATTGTTAATTGAGATATAACTGTTATGATCTGGTAAATACCATTTAAGATTGGTACCGTATTACTGAAATTTAAAATTGAGTCCTATTGTAGATTTTTGGTATTTCCTACCTAGCTCCATATGATTGATGATTGATTGATCTAGAGAGCAAATAATTCCTACTTAGAATCCAAAGTCATGGTTGCTTCCGTATTACTTTATCTTCAAAAGAATGTTTTGTTGATCAAGGTGATTTAGGAACTGAAAAGAGTTGTTTTCAGAAACAATCAAGTGAAAGATATATTGATATCTAGAAACTTATTTGTGGCAACATGACTGAGTATAATTTAGCGTGACAATGTTTGTTATATTATCTGAATATATGCAATGATTGAAGACGCTAGGCGTTTGAATATTCGAAGAAGTTGGGCGCTAAAAATTATCCTCTAAATCCCTTCCTTCGAGCTATAGTAGTTTAATCATAAAATTGTTTTGATGGGATGGATTAGAAGTATGGGTAAAGTAGTTTACCTTACTTGGAAATTGCTAAGAGTGAAATCTAGAAGAATGCTATTAATATGGTGATATTAGTAGAACAATCAAACTCAAAGTATGACTCAATGGGTGATAGTATATGACTAACACGCCAAAGAAAATGAGCTAGTACGGCTAGCATTGTTTGATGTTGAATGATTCTTCTGTAAAGGAAAGGGAATATTGAAAGTAGAATTACAAAAAGATATATGGCAGAAAAAGAAGATAACTGGAAAAGTCCAGCTCAGGAGTATATGCTTGATATACAAGTTATAGATGTATTACTAATTAACAAAGTATTTTTTGGTATTTTGATACCACATTGGTTGGTATGAGTTGTCATACAAAGCAACGCAATGCAAGAAATACAAGGGCCTAAAAGGAACTAGTAATAGATGTGGAATCGATTATGACAAGAACATAAATAAAGTGTTATTGTGTTCATTGTCGTATCGAACCAAACAGTCAAGATTTATTTGAAGAACTTAATAAGTTGTTATTTTTTCCTAGTCTTTGGTGAGAACAAATGAGATTGTTCAAACTATGACCATATTCCATAATTGATGGATATGTTAATATAAATCATGTTGGTAAAGTAAACATCTATAAGACTAAATGCTAAACGTTGCAAGACGTAGAAGAGTTTCACTTAAATTGTGACACCACCATTTTAGTTCATATCGAAAAGGAAAACATGAAGGAACTCCATATTGATGGACTTCCGGAGTCATTTTATTTTGAATAAATTGACGCTTGTGAGACCTCTTCCAAAAGATGACTAGAATTCCGTTCTTAGGCCAAAGTAGAATGGACGACTAATTTAGTGGAGATTATACATATTGATGTATATAGTCCATTATGTGTAGTCATGTATGGTGGATTAATTTTTCCTTCATAAAATTCTGTCGATGACTTGAGTAGATATGTGAGTATATCTATTTAAAGGGAACGAAGTTTGACATTTTTAATTGGTTCAAAAGGTTGTTAATATGAAGTTAAAATCAATGTAACAAGATAATCAAGTATTTATGATTGCATCATAAAGGATAAAGTTTGAGTTACAAGTTTAGCAAAACATCTGAGAAGTTGCAGAATTGTTCTACAACTTATACTTCTCGAATACCCCACATTAGATTGGAGTATTCAAAAGCCAAAATCAAACCTTGTTTGACATGGTAAGATTAATAAAATTGCCATTATAATTTTGCAGTTTATACATTAAGGACAACCGCTTTTACACTGAAAAGAGCACCATCATGATCCGTTGAAATTCACAACATATAAGATATGGTTTGGGTAGTGACCCGAATTGTCATTTTTCTTAAGTTTTGGTATGCATAGCATGTGTAAAATGTTTACAACCAAAATAGGATAAATATATTTTTATAAGGTTATCCCAAGTAAAACATTAGGTATTTCGCCTATCACCGAACCAAAAGACAAATGTTGTTTGTCAGAAAGGGTTGATTTCTCGAGAAAGTAGTTCTTGCGAAACAAGTGAGTGGGAGCATAGTACAAACTCAATGAGATTAGAGAATCTTCGTTATCATGTCAAGAGTAGCACATCACTGGAAGTTGTTCCGGGGTTTACTATTTTGATTAAGTAGAAGACACTACAAATGTTGTAGATACTTCAAATGAGTTTGCGAACTGTACCAGAAAAGTCCAAAAAAAAATTTGTACTTAGAACAACTTGTGGTTTAAGTGTAAAGTGTTGTTTTGACAACAAAAGGACCTGGACCTTATAAAGGAAGCAAATGATGGGCCCTGACTTCGTAAAATTGACTATGAGTCATTATATCCGCCATAGTATCCTTGTATGAATATCAAGTATGTGACTTGGTATTCCTTTCTATAGGCATGATGCCTAACGATAGCAAAAGGGTCTATATAGCGACAAAGACATGGATTTTACATCTTTTGAAAGTTGTACTTATCGAAAAGTTGTTTTCGACGAAGTTCAAAGAGTTGACTACTACAAGATTTTGATCTTCCGTAGTGATGCTTTAGTCTTTGCGGATAGTTCTAGCAAAAAGTTACATATTATGATATGGCAGTTGAATAACAAAACCAACTCTCCTCTCGAGGAATTTTGATCAAGGATGTGTACTTGACACAGTCTGAGATTTTTGTAAAATTCAAAAGGTTGCTAGAAAGGTATGCACATTTCAATGGTTGAAGTGAGCATAGCGAAGTTGAAATCTTTAGCTTAATGAAGTTATCAAAAGATTTTGATTCCATCAAGAATGATAAAGATGCTTGTAGAGTTACAAGAAATTAAGTGGGAGCGTTATGACATATTTCCAATACTTTATGTATATGACATATGGTTGATTGGAAAATATGTATTTTAAATTAACACGGTTAAGATTTTTGATTTCATATTGATGAAAGGATTAGAAGATATTGGACATCAATATCTATAAGAGATGGATTGAATCGCCTGATATGATTGAAGCCAAATTACATAGATGAAATATTGAAGTAAGTCAATATCAAAATGGCAAGAAGGAGTTCTTGTCACATGGAAAATAATTGAGCAAGATTCATGTGTTTTCACACATGATGAGCATCATTGAAATTGAAATTTCTGAGTCATATTTCCATGCTATGTACACAACCAGATGAGTCCTATGCTATAAAATGTTATAGCAGGATAATTAATATGATGATTAGACAACAGTGGGAGAGATCCTTGTGTCATTTTAGAAATGCTAAGGACATGTTTTCCTATTTAGTAATGACAAAATATTAGTTGTAATATATTACACTAATAGTCTTGTCATTTATTCAAGTAATTTTATCTCAATTAAAATATGTGATGAAGGGTAGCACAATAGGATGGAAGAAAGTTCCATGCTGGATTTGAAAGAGTTTCAAAATTAAAATATTGTGACAGATACTACAACAAAGGCTAAAGTATATCGTTGTGTTCACAACTCATAGTAAGCGTATTTTGCATCAAGGATTTCTTTATTGAACTTGGTGAAATTCCAAGAATGCTGACACTATGAAGCTACATTTTCAAAATGTTAGTAACATCAGTTTATGCTGAGGAATTAAGGCATCACCGGAACTTGGTGAATTTCCAAGATTGCTAAACACTATGAAGCTACATTTTCACAATGTTAGTGAAAATGGTTTAAGCCGAGGAATTAAGGTTTCACCGATTGACCATATATATGCAAAGCCATCTCATTAGAGAATGAGTGATGCGTGTAGACGCAAAGAACATGCAAATACAATAGGACCTGAACAGTTCAGATCTTTTTGACAAAGTTTACCACATGCGAATCATGGTAATAACACTGGTACGCCATATGTTTTAAGTGCTTACAGACTAGATTATTGACTCTAGTACAAAGGGGAGACTGAAGGGAATATGCCCGAGAGGCAATAATAAAATGGTTATTATCTTATTCCTTGTTTATGATGAATGTTTATTTCTCATGCTAGAATTGTATTAACCGGAAACGTTGATACATGTGTGCTTAATAAACAAACAATGGTTCCTAGTAAAGCCTCTCTTTTAACTAGCTCGTTGATTAATAGATGATCAAGGTTTCCTGATCATGAACATTGGATGTTATTAATAACAGGGTCATGTCATTAGAAGAATGATGTGATGAACATATACCCAAAGAGAATATAGCAATGCGATCAAGTCATTTAGTTTATATTGTTATATCAAACATACGAAGTAACTTATTCCTTAGACCGTGAGATCATGTCAATCGCTGATACCGGAAGAGTGCTTTGATGGCATCAAACGTCACACTGTAACAGGGTGACTATAAAGGTGTCGTTAAGTATTCGGAAAGTATTAGTTGAGGATCATGGATCAAGAGTGGAATTTGTCCATCCAAATGACGGAGAGATATATTCTGGGCCCTCTCGGTGATATCACATCGAAACCGCTTGCAAGCACGTGATATGATCACAAGGATGTTATATCACGGTAACGAGAAAAGAGTACTTGTCGGTAGCGAGATTGAACAAGGTATGGTTGATACCAATGATCGAATCTCGGACAAGTAAAATATCGCGAGACAAAGGGAATAGTTCACGGCGTTGTTGGTTCAAACGATCACGAGAGTCATCGTTGAATATATAGGAGTCATCACGGATCTCCAGATACCGCTGTTGATTATTGATCGGAGCGGAGTCTCGATCATGTCTATCTTATTCGCGAACCGTAGGGTGACACACTTAAGGTTCGATGACGCATTTTGAGAGGATACGGAATATCGGAGAAAAGTTTGGACAGCACCGAAATTGTTTCGCGGAATATTGAACTAATCACCGAAATTGTTTCGAGTAATTTTAAAATAGATCAAGGGGATTCTTATCAAATGTTTGTTAATAGATTTAACAACTAACTCAAGGGGTTATATGTTAATGTTTGTTAATGGAATTAACAAATATTAAAATAAAGAAATAAAATTGTTTTATTTATTTATTAAAGAAAACCCTTGGGATTTTGAGTGGGAATTAATGGAAGAATGAGTGGGTTGAGTGGAGACTCCACTCACATGATGAGGGAGAGGTGGAGACACCCACAAATTCGTGGCTGCCATCCCCTCCTATAAAATGAGGGGTGGGAGGTCCCTCTCCCACACACACACACTTGTGTCATCTCTTCCCCCCTCCTCCCGCTGCTCCACCATTTGTTCATGCGCTTGGCGAAGCCCTGAACAACGTTTTCTCCACCTCACCACGCCGTCGTGCTGCTGGATTTCCGAGGGATCCTCTACTTCCGCGCCCCACTGGATCGAGGGAACGGAGGTCGTCATCAACCGTACGTGTGACCGATCACGGATGCACCGCCGGATTGCGGTGCTCATCTTCTCGCTATCGGGATTGGTGTGAGTACGACTACGCCAACAACGAGATTTGATCTCGTAACGCTTTGTGTCTTCAAGGGTATGTGTTCTTCTTAACCCTCTATTTGCTCGTTGCACTTCGTCTCCTAGATTAGATCTTGGCCTTTCGGGTGTCTCTCGCGTAGGAAAATTTTTGTTTTCTATGCAACGACCCCTTCAGCACCATTGTTTGCCTTCTTCTTGTTCTTATTCTTCTTGTTCTTCTTCTTAGCAACATAGAAAAGTCCTTGTTTGCCCACTTGTGGCCTTGGAGCAATCAACTGTGGTCTAGCAACAACCACATGAGTACTAGGGGCCACCACTTGTGGGGTATAGACCACAATCTTCTCAACTTGAGGGCCTTTGCCATTGAGCCTTGCAAGCTCATCTTTCAACCTAGCATTTTCCTCAATAATATTTGCATGATCACAAGAAGAAGTAGAGGTGCTAGGGTTGTTATGTTTATTAAGTTGAGTTTGAAGTTGTTCATGCAACTCTTTGAGGGAAGAATGTTGACTCTCCAAAGCTTTGTGAGCCTCGGTTAGTTTTTCAAACTCCTTTGTTAGTTTACCATGACCAACACCAAACTCAACCTTATCCTTTTTTAGCCTTTTTATATTTAGCAATTGGAAGGTCACGTTCCTTAGTGATATTAGAGACAAGTTCATTATGAGTTTCTTCAATAGATTCAAGTTCCTTATCAAGAGAAACTCTACCATCATGCTCTTCCTCAAGAGTCATAGTGAGGGATGCAATTTCATCCGCTTCCCTTCTTTCAACCTCACCTTTCTTCTCAAGAGCTTCTTGGGCCTCTCCCAATTGGCTCATGAGATTTTCGAAGTACTTATTGGTCTCCCCTTTTATGTTATACATAAAACGTTCCAAGGATAGCATTTCATCTTCTACTCTAAGACTATCAAGATTTTCTAGTTCACTTGGGGTCTTAGAGTTGGGAGGAGTTGATACCTCCGAGGCTTTAGCCATGAAGCACTTGGCATTTGGGTGAGGATGATTTTCATTGGGGGATTCAAAGAGAGATGAAGACGATGGAGTAGAGGCCATAGCTAGAGCGGCCACTTCACTAGTGGTTTTTTCTTCTTCATCACTCCCGGAATCATATTCCTCTTGAGTCACTAGCACAAACTTGGTGGGATATTTCTTGTTGAAAGGTTTCTTATTGAAGTGGGGTTTCTTGTACTCAACCTTGGACTTGTCCTTGCGAACGAGCTTTCCACCATGGTGTTCTCTATTTTCATAAGGACACTTCGCAATGAAGTGATGCTTATCTTGGCAATTGAAGAAATACCTCACTTTTTGAGCCCCATCATTGCCATAGCGAGACTTGGTATTCTCAACAAATTTCTTGGCCTTGGGAGGATTCCTCCAAAACTTTTGCACGGTGAGAGCAATGATATCCTTGAGCACAGGATCATACTCTTAATCCTTCAATGGATCCAACACCTCATTGCCTTATTCCTCATACTCAACTTCTTGAGACACAACCTTGGCCTTCAAAGCAACCGATACCCCTTTGTGCATTCCTATGTCCCTAGCACAGTTGTCAAGAGCATTCTTGGTCTGCACTTGATAGGAGCACATTTCTTCCATGACTTGAGTTGAGGTCATAGAAGGTAAATCATGTCTTCCTTGAATGCTCTTCGAGTCGTGGGCTCAAATGTCATGAGGGAAATCATGTACTTCCTTTTGATCCAAGCATCATCAATATACTTGGCACCAACATTAGTGAATGCGGTGGCAAGTGTCTTGAGCCTACGGTACATGTCTTCGTGGTTCTCTCCGTCATGCATATAGAACCCTTCGGCCTCATTGGTCAAGGCATCATACCTATTCCTTTGCATGCTCTCATTGCCCACAAACATGACGACAAGAGTGTCCCATGTTTCCTTGGCGGTGGAATATTGTTGGAGATGCGGCATGTGGTTACGACCCACGGCTTGTTGAAGAATTGACAAGGCTGTGTAGTTGAGTGGACAGTCTATGGCTCCTCTTCTTGTTAGGTTCTTGGGGTCATGAGGTTTGTATCCATCACGAGTGACCCTAAAAATCTCTATACAATAAGAGTTCAAGTGAGTCTCCATGTAATATTGCCATTCACGAAAACAAAAAGAATCAATTTTAGGTGGATCTCTCCTAGGGATTATATGAGGGTGTGGGATGGGAGGATCGGGAGAATAACTTCTGGGCATGGAGTGAAATTCTCCATCTCCTTCTGTACCCTTCTTTGTGGAGTTTTCGGCGGAAGCATTTTTATGTGGTTCACCATCTTCCCCTTTCTTGGCGCCCTCTGGAGGTACGTCCGGAGGAGATGAGTCGGTGACCTCTAGTCCTTTGGATTTCAAGAGTTCCATCAAGACTCGACGTAACTCATTGATTTTGGTGTCTATGGATGAGGTCAATGAATTTTTTTTACTCATTGAGATCATTCATGGACACCGCCGCGGAACCTTCGGTATCCGATTCTTCACTCATGCTTAAACTCTTAGGCGATTAAGACCGATAGAAGAGCCGAGGCTCTGATACAAACTGAAAGTAAATTATGGGCACCTAGAGGGGGGTGAATGGGTTCTACGACCAATTTTAATTTTTCTACACAATTAGGCTTGACACAAAGGTAAATTCTCTAGATAGTGCAACTAAGATGAATTTACCTATATGACAAGGATAGAAACTAATGCAACTAGTACAACAATTAATGCAACAAGTACAAGTGAGTAAAAGATAAGGGAACGAGATAACCGATGGAAGCACACGGAGACACGATGTATACCCGAGTTCCTCCTTGTTAAGGGAGTACGTCTCGTTGGAGGGGTGTGAGCTCCCCACGAAGGCCTACTCAACGCCACAAAGGCCTCACCCTATTCTCCGATGAACTCCGCCACAAAGGCCTAGTTCACCTTCCACTATTGATCCCCTTTGAGGCGGGAATCGAATCCTTTACAAACAAGATTGGGGCACACACCCACAACCAAATTTGGGGCTCCCAACAGTCACAAATCACCAAGAGTAACAATAAGCCTAGGTTATCCACAAGAGGAAACCCTAGGAAAGGATCCCTCAAACTAATGAGGGGGGAATGGAAATCCGGTTGGTGAAGATGTAGATCCGGGGCTTCTCCTTCAATCCTCCAAGTTTCAACGAGTTTGGGTGGAGGAGGTGGGAGATCTAGCTTGTTGGTTGAGCTCAATCAATGGAGACTCAAATTCTGGATGAGCTAACCCTTGGGGAAGAAAGGAGGCTTCTATTTATAGCCCCCACCACCAACTAGCCGTTTTCTGCCCTGCTCACGACCATTCCGGAATCACCCAGAATAATTCCGGCCTCCCGGAATAATTCCGGAACAATACGGATGGTAACAGAGGTTTTTACGTTCAAGTCAGAATCCACCCGGATTTGTCCGGATTGCTCCGGATTGGTCCGGAATAATTTCGAATGGTAACAGAAGTTTTTGCGGCCAAGTCGGAATTTCTCCGGAATATATCTGGAGCCCCGAATCACCCGGAATCATTTTGAATTGCAACAAAGACTTTTGCGACCAACTCGGAATCACTCGGATTGTTCCGGAATAATTCCGGGTTGGTCCGGAATAATTCCGGGCTGCACATAAAAGCTCTTCTTGAGGCCAGAAAAACATCCATTGATCTTTTATCTTCTTCACCATTTATTTGACACCGTTTATGTGCTGATTATGATTATAACCTTTAAACAAAATGGCACACACGGTTAAAACTCCTTTATGTTGTTAACAAACACACAAAACACAGAGATATCGAAAATGCACTTTCATTTACCCAGACCTATCTTTCTTCCTAGCCTTCCGAAATCTCGGGACGAGATTTCTTTTGAGGGTGGTAGTCTGTAACATCCCTGATTTTTGGAGAAACTCACAAATCACTAAAATTTGAAACTTTCTGTTTTCATGTTAAACAAGTCACCAAAAACCAAATGAGATGCAAGAAACAAAAGAAAACAAAGCATATTTCAATGAAATTGGAATTAAGAATCCAAACTATCTCTTTCCTTAAGCCCAAATTCCAATTATTTATTATTTTCTAGTTTAGAAAACATCATTAAATAACTATTTGTGTTTTCTCATATTTTAATTATTTTTATTGAAAATATGGAAACAAGTTGAAACGACTTTGGAAAGAAATATTTGACTTATGAAATGTCTCTGTAATTTTATACAAAAAAATTCCAATCATTTCCTATTTTTCTATTTAAAGATGGTTTTTTTGGTACTATTAAGGTATTATCCATATTTACAAAAGTCATTGTTGAAATGTGTTGGATAAAACACATTTTTGTTCATAACTGAAAAATAATTATTTTACAAAAAGGTAGAAACTTGTTTGAGGCCATTTGGAGTTTCCAAATAAAAGATATGAATTATTTAGGAAATAAAAAAGGAAATAGAAAAGGAAAAGACTCGGAAAAAAACAGAATAGACCAAGCCCACTTGTTTCCCTCTCTTTCTCTCGCACGCGCGCAGCTCAAAACCCAGCAACCGGCCCAAGCCCACCCCTGATTACCTACCGAACGCGTGTGGAAGAAACACCAAGCAGCCCAGCCCGTGCGCCCTCTCTCTCTCTTCTTTCTCGCAGACATGTGGGACCAGCGTGACATCACCGTCTTCCACCTCCCTCAGAAATTCCCGCGGCTGAGACACGTCAAGCATGCATGATCTCCTCGCGCACGTTCTCCTCACCCCGATCCCCTCTCCTTAAGGCCCCGGTGTCCCTCTATCTTTCCCCTCTCCCCCAGTACCAACCGTGCCTCGAGGCCCAACAGATTTCTCGCTGGAGATACACACGGCCGTTGTCGCCTTCTTCTGTTCCCGTTCGCCACGGTGAGCTTCGCCGTCCCACTGTGAGCTGTGTAGACTCGCCGTGACCCCGCGCGTCGTCCTAACCATTGTTGTTTCTTTTCGTGCCACAAGAGGGCCGCGCCGTGGTCTTCTGCGCCTCGCCGGAGCCCCGCGCACCTCCGTCCTCATCGCGTAGCCGTTCCTGGAAGCGAGGAAGCCAACCGTCGCCAACATCGTCTCTAACATCACGAGATGCGCCCCGTCGTGTCCTCCGCTGAGTCTAAGACCACCTACAAAGTCGCCGCAATGTTTTACCGAGAAGCACCGGCCACCACGTAGCCATTCCCGGCGGGATCCCCTCCGGTGATTCCTCTCACTCTTCCTGTCGTACGATGCAAAATGAAAGGCCCATATTAGATCTATTGGCCGAAAGGGTAAGCACCCGTTGGATCTAGATCCAACATCCCTGATAAATCCACTTAACCCAGTCAGCATGCTGAGTCAGCGCCTAGTCAGCAGTACAGTCAGCACACCAATCCAATCAGGATCTGCCACGTGGCCTCGCCATTTTTCTTTTTTATACCGAATAGAAATTAGATGGCAGTTTTACAAAAAAGCCCTTGCCACTTCAAATCATCATAACTTTCAAACCATAAGTCCAAATTTAGCAAACTTAGACTTTTTGAAATCAGCACAAGATTTAGAAACTTTTCGCACTATCCAAATTCAAATTTAAAAAACTTAAATTGGTTCAAATTTAAATAAGCTTGTTTAATGATTTCTGGCATAATTAAAATTCTATATATCCAAAAATTGCAGATAAAATATTTTTTGAATCCTTTGGATGTGTACTTTCATACCCTTTGTACCAAAATAATAATTGTACCAATTAAAATGAAGTTTAGAATTTAAATAACCATTTGAGTATTTTGCACCTAGTTTTAATGCTATAAATAATTTTAATTAGTTTTCTTCTAGAAAATTGTTCCATTTAGTAACATTAAACCAAAGAAACTAGTACCCAAACTAATTGTAACCAGAGAACCCATTCCATAATCTTTTTCATATAAACCACTCACAGTAGTCAATCATTATACCTTAATTATTGTTTGATTGAAACCTCCTTTAGGAAAATTGTAGTATGATCATTTTGATCAAAACCAACACCAATTTTATGTTAAACACATGTGACTATACCTTTGGACCATAAACTCATAACCCAGGACCCTTTGAAAATTTACAAGTCATATTGCAATTGCTTGAAGCCCTAGTACCCAAATCCATGGAATAAATTATGTTCATCATGGATTTGATGTTCTAAAACCCTTAAGCCAAACCATTTATGATATTTGTGAGCTTGAACAACCCATAATCCTATTGGTAGAACCATAACACAATCACAATAATTTCTTTTGGAAATTAAATTATTGTGATAAATTTTGTCAAAGTAGAAAGCCTAACTCAAACCACTATAATTCCTTTTCATAAATTGAATTATTGTGATAAACTAGAAATTGTACATACAAGAACAAACCATAACAATAGCATCATAATTATTTTTTGAATTTGTAATTATGTGTCAAGACCTTGTCCATGTTAACACCAATCAAGTTGAATAACTTGTTATGCTTATGTATTGTATATTGTTTGTTGGTGAATTGCTTGTTTATTGTTATTCATTTGTATTGTTTAGATTGTACGGAGAGCAACGTTCTATTTGTAAAAAGAGTGCCTCTATACCAACTTCCACAAGGAAAGTGATACTCATGTCCCACTTTTGTTTTACATTGCATTAGTGTTTTCAGTAGTATGCATCATAGGTAATTTTATTATTTTCCAAGTATATGCTATAGTCAGAACACCTAGTGGTGTGTAGCCAACCTGAAACCCCCGCTACGTACTAGTTTAGCTATGCTAGAATGCTATCAAAACTATTGTCGTTACTTGTTGGTTTTTGATGTTTTGAAAATTGAAAATTATCAACCCAATGAAACACCTGGGTGGATTGAACCTTGCTTGGATTATGTTGAGTGGCTAGTCAGGACCATGTTCATGGTGGTTTAGCCATGAATGTGGGGGTTGTCACCTGAGAGTACACTTGTGGACCGCCACCCAGGAATAAAGAGATTTGTAGGTCTTCCCTGTATAGTTAGCTTCCAGTGCAGCCTTGAGGTAATATGGGCTCTGCCAAAATTGAGTAAGTTGTGGGGGTTCATCCAGTTGTATGACATTGGGTGGTAGAATTTTAGGAGCGTCGACTCATGCTGGTATGGTTGAATCCCTCCTCCCAAAGATCTTGTCTCATTCTTCCCTCGGGGAGGATGAGTCTCAAGGTGAAAGTGCACAACCTCTGCAGAGTTAAAAACTAAGATCTTAGCCGTGTCCCCGGTTCTGGGCCAGTTGAGCAGCTAGACAGAGTTGGTGCCGAAGGATCTCCTCATCTTTTCTGAATGAAATAAAATATGGTAGAAACCCTTTATAGGGCACATGTTGGTTTAGCCATGATGGCACAATCAAACTTCATGGTGGTTTAGCCATGATGATTTCTCAAACTTCATGGTGGTTTAGCCATGATGACTTTCAAACTTCATGGTGGTTTAGCCATGATGATTTATCAAACTTCATGGTGGTTTAGCCATGATGATTTGTCCAACTTTATGGTGGTTTAGCCATGAATGATTTACAAATGTTTTCATTTTCTTTAAAGGATTTGAAAATGTAGGACAAAACTATCTTTATGCAAATAGCCCAGCCTCCACCAGCCAATTATCATGTAGCTAGCGTATTCCTCAAAACTACCACCATACAAGTGTGACTTGCCAGTACATTGTTTGTACTGACTTCCTCCCTCGTGGGGGCTGCATATTCCAATGTGCAGATAAATCTGAAGACGAGTGAGGATTTCGTTTATAATCTCGAGTCTATCGCCAACATGTTCTGCCTGTGGCGCATGAAGTGAAGAAGGCTCATTGAAGATTTGTTTCCGCTGTGTTTACTTTGAAACTTTGTTATTATGGCTAGTCCATGATGGCTATGCCAATCGTAAGGCTATTTTATTTCTTATCCACTTGATCAACGATGTAGAATGATGCTATTGCAATGAATATTTCATGTTGTCATGTGTATGTTATCAGAGATCCCGGGAATAGCAGGTTACACAGGTGTTCTATCTTTATTAAAAGGTAGGGCGCTACATGTTCCCTTAAAGTGGGGCGACACACAAGATAAGGTCTTCCAAGAGCTGAAAGATAAATTGACAACCACACCATTGCATGCACTACCCAACTTTGGTAAGACTTTTGAAATTAAATGTGATGCAAGTGGTGTCTGTACTTGAGGAGTGCTAATGCAAGAAGGTATGCCTATTAGAGGATATATGAAGCATCTTAGAGGACAACTAAAACTAAACCATAGAGATGCAAAATGGAGTGAATTCATAGAGTCCTTCCCCTATATTGTCAAGTACAAGAAAGGGAAGGATAATGTTGTTGCCCATACTTTGTCTAGACGCCATATCTTACTTTCCCAACTAGATGCTAAAATTCTTGGCTTGCAGAGTATAACAAATTTATATGCTCAAGATACTTTTTTTAACCATATCCCAAATGCAACATGGGAAAGGGTTGGGAAAAGTTTCTTGTGCATGATGATTTCTTGTTTCGGGCTAACAAACTATGCTCTCCAGATTTCTCTGTTCGTTTACTTCTATTGTAGGAAGCACATGCTGGTGGTCTCATGGGACATTTTGGTGCAAAGAAAAGCAAGAGTGTGCTGATTGACCATTTCTTTTGGCCAAAGATGATACGTGATGTTGAACTCTGTGTGATACGTCGTGAAATATGCCGCAAAGCTAAGTCTCGTTTAAACCCTCATGGGCTTTATAGTGGTAAACCAGCACACCACTTCATGTGTAGTGCACAAGACCTTGACATAATACTCACAAAAGGACTTATCCATGAATATTACATCCCTTAGAGTGGTACAACCGAAACATAGCAGGTCCAAGCAAAGCTATAGGACACAAACTTCATTACAAAATTTCGAGAATCTCTTTGATCAATCAAAGAAGACCTCATGCAAATGAAACATTAGAAGAAGTAATTCGTACATTAAGCTGGAGAATAACTCTAGCTCAGAACCTAATCCACTACGGCTGATTTCAGCCCTAACCTATGGCTTCTAAGAAACTAAGTCCAAGAATGGCCTCCGGCTATGTCTTGATAGCTTCTCCTCCATGGGAATTGCTAATGACGACTCTTCATCAGTTAAATAGAATAAGACTCCTCCTAGCTTCATTAGATAGCGCTATCCTCATGATGAAGACCTCCATTTAGGCTTCAACTCTAAGCAGAGGGTCAAACGGGAACGAATGAGTAACGAGCGTTACTCAACAAGTTCATTATATACAGTGGGTAGTTTGATGCACTAACTACAGCTTTAAACTCTAAAGAGTCATAATCTAATGCAAGGTTTTTGTAATTTTTTCTTCAAGAGGTCGCTTTTAATATTGAAAACTACGACCGTCAAATCATCACAGGGCTAGAACTTCATGGACTTCCTTTCCTGTAGTGTTCACAGCTCCTTCCCGGAATAGGTGGGATAACATGTCACATAATTTTACACTATGTAGAGGGGCGTTACTTTACCCATAGGATATTAAGACCATGTTGCACAACCCGGTGTACATTCCTTTCCACTACCACTTGAGTGTGGGACCTGGTTGTTGATCCAAACCAAACGATGCTTCTTCACACAACACATGCCCACCCATTTCTGCCATGCAGGTTTAACTTCTGATTCTACCCCTCATGATAGATATCTAGGTGCCCCGGGCAGACCATCATAGACCCTAGAGTCCGTGGGAATTAAAGGATCTTACCCATGTGCATGTAGTCTCGAAGACCTACACCGTACGACTCTGGAAGCCTGTTGACATGTGAACAGGAAAAGATCACAGCTGGTTTCCTCGCCCCATACAAAACCCATGGTTAACGCGGTATTTACCGCGCACCGAGCTCTGACGACATTTGTTGTTAAGTCCTAGGTAATACTTTCCCATGCATATGGAACCTTCCTTTGACCTATTCATCTTACCATGGTTCCATCCGCCCAACAAACATACCCCTACCACTCTGGTAGCCATTCAATTAGTCATATTATTATAAAAAAGGATCATGCATTCTTTTGAGAATAAGGTGATAATACAATAGGGTTTTGCAAATAGTTCTTTGGAAAAGACTACAAAGGATATGAGCAAGTGATGAACTTGCCTGAGGTAGAAATAATAATAATCCATGCTTTTCTGGGCTCGGGGGTTGCGTGGAAATCCCTAGATCAGAAAGATAGCAAAGTAGTCCCGGTAAGGACTACTGAAACACTGGCAAGATAATGTAATGCATAGTAATGAGATGCATCGCGAAATACCTTGAAAAATACCCCAGCTTACAAGTGTAAGCTATGTTTGATACGGTAACTTAATCACACAGGTTTTAGGTGACCTAGAGATGTTTCATTACTTCTGGTGATGATGTTGTTCACTGAAAGAGTTACTAACATTAATGTTAGAAGTTTGAATTACTTTACCTATTTATATTGATTGTTACTTCTTTTAGTCTCGTCTGTGTTTCACTTTTATTTAACAATAAATTTTTACAGGTTTTAAAGTATAAGCATTTGTCACATGGTTAGGCAAGAAAACAATATCATATTGAAAATAATTTTCAGAAGGTAACAAACACATTTTCTTTGATGTTGAAAAGTGTAGAATTAAGACAAAGAAACCTAGTTGAAAATAAGATTCTAATACCAACAACTTTATCATCTAATACTTCATTAATGTTTGTGATGAGAGTTTAGGAGGCGTGAAAACATTAAGGTTAGTTGATAAGGAAAATAATATAGTGGTAGTTATTTCAGGTTATAATGGAACATTATAGAATTCCATTATACCTATAAAAATTAATTCATAAGTGGAAAAAATGGTTTTTTTTATATATATTTGAGTTGGAAATGTTTTTCTCTTTAATTTGTTATATCATTTGAAACTTTCTGAAAATATTTGAATAAGTTATTATTTTCTCAATTTTAAATGTATTAAATGGCTATTCAAAATATTGCTCGAATTAAAACTCGTTCAAATGATTTCGAAAATATCATAAATGGTTTGCGTTTGTAATTTTGAGAAATTTTATATATAACTTGTATTTTTTTGAATTTATTGAATTATTCCTTATTTTTCATAATTTTAAATGAATTAATTTAAATTCAAATAATGTTCAAATTTAAACTTCATCAAAAAAATTAAAAAGTTTATAAACATTTAGATTTTATTTTCTAATCATTTAATTTTTTTTAGATAATTAATTTAAGAGATGTTGAATTATTAAGTTTAGCCTATTTTTTGCCATTTTTAAATCGACAGGTGGGACCCACCTGTGAGGTTTTTTTAAATCAAAAATTAAAAGAAGAAGAAAAATAAAAGATCTCCTGACGTCATGATGACGTCAGAATCAGGTCAGCACAGAGGAAATCCTCCCCGTTGAGCTCCAATCTTGTAACTTGCTTCGAATTAAGCCAATTCGTTTATACTACGAGATAGAGGATGACTTGAGGAATCCAGGGGTGGTGGAATTGTGACCGAATGGTCACCGGAACTTGTCCGACGATGAACTCCAGCGGTGGCGGACGCCGGTACCCGGTGGAAACTATGAAAACGAACTCGATTCGCAGAATTAAAGACACCACGAGGTGCATGGGCTCACCAGCAGCGCGAGATGATTCTTTGTGAATTACGTAGAGGTCTAGAGAGACGATGACTGATGGATGTGTGTTGACACTCGTTGGTGAACCCCAATAAAAGGTTGTGAAGAGTGTAGCGACAAGTTTTCCCTCATAAAGAAACGAAGGCTAAATCGACCAATAGGAGAAAGAAATCACTCCCGAAGGTTGATGCAGCTGATGTTGGTAGGGCGCACTACCGGTTCAGCAGCAACGTGGAATTTACACAGCATAATCAAATTAATTTTCGCCAATGGAGCAGTGAGGTTGTCAATTTCACCGGTTTTGCTGAAACAAAGGATTAGACGTACCGTGTAGAAAATATATTTGTTTGCAGTAGATTAAATAGAACAATAATTGTAGTAGGAAAACAGGGGTTTTATATCAGTATAAAGAAATTGACCGGGGTCCACAGTTCACTAGAGGTGTCTCTACAAAATAAATAGATAACATGTTGGGTAAAAAAATTATAGATGGGCAATTGACAGATATAAAGGCTGCACCGTAGTGCATATGCATGACATGATGATTACTATGTGATTCATGCGGGCATTACAACAAGATATATAGACCGTGATCCAACTACATCTATTACTAATAATGCCCCCTCATAATGTCATCCAAGCAAACCTTGGGCATTAAGTTGCAAGCAACAGATAATTGCAGCAAAGTGTGTAATGTAAACAATAAAATCATCCTTAGACAAAACATTGTTGTTTACTCCCTAAGGGCAACAACACATCCCCCACCCGTTTACGTTTCTGTCACTCGAGCGTGAGCGGAAGGGAGGCATGAACCCACTATCGAGCATAAATACTCCCTCTTGGAGTTACAAGCATCAACTTGGCCAGAGCATCTGCTAGTAACGGAGAGCATGCAATAAATAACATACACATGAAAAGAAAATGCTAGATTGATAATCATTGGACACAGAATTCAACATTCATCAGATCCCAACAAACACAACATGTAACATTACAATAAGATGATCTTGATCATGTTAGGAAGCTCACAAGATCTAAACATGAGACATAAAGAGGAGATAACAACCATCTTGATACTGCTATGGACACGTAGTCCAGGGAAGAACTACTCACGCATCACTCCGGAGGCAGGCATGGTGATGTAGAGGCCTCTGGTGATGATTTCCCCTCCTGACAGGGTGCCGGGGAGAGCTCCAGAACCCTCCCGAACTAGGGTTGACGATGATGGCGGCTGCAGATGTTTTTGGTGGAAAAGGCTGATATATTTATGGTTAACCCCCCCAAGAGGTATAAATAGGCAAGAGGGCAACATCGGTGGGTAGCCACGGGGCCCACACCATCCCTAGGCGCGACCAAGGGGTGGGGGCGCCGCCTCATGGTAAGGGGACCCTGAGGCTACCCTCCGGGTCTCCTCTGGACTCCACGTACGTGACGAATTGCTAAGACTTTTGAGTTTTTTTTCGTCCAATTCCGAGAATATGTCCAGAACAACTTTTCTGAAACTAAAAAACAACAGAAAACAGGAACTGGCTCTGTGGCATCTTGTCAATAGGTTAGTCCCAGAAAATCCATAAAATGACATAAAGTGTGTAAGAAACATGTGGCATATGGCAAGAAAACATCATGGAACATCAGAAATTATGGATATGTTTGAGATGTATCAACGACGTCGAATATTGACCGACAGCCGGAGTTGAGGACGATGGCAAATATTTCGGCTTCGACGCATCCCGGGAAGGGGTACTTGACGAGGAGGAAGAGGAGAACTCGCCGGTCCCAGAGGTGGCCTCTGTTCCACGCGAGGTGACCGGAGACGATGGCACAGAGCGGCGGCCGAGGAGTTAGGGTTAGGGTTTGGTTTCTTTGCAAAGACATATATCAAATGCGAGAGAGAGAAAGTGAGTGCGGAGGAAGGCTACGGCGTCGACCTCGAGGTCTTATCCTCTGCAGCTAGCAGGTAGAGAGGAGGTGGCACGGAGGCATCGACACGACGACGGGATGAGGAGGTTCTCCTCGGTGTTCTGGCACGAGGTTGAACAAATGAATGAAATGCCAACTTTCGATAACCCCCTGAAGTTCCTAACATTTACAAAGTAGTCCTTCTGTTTTAAAAACTGAGAGTAAAACATTGTTTTCGTGGTCTTATTGTAAACAAAAGAATTATTGAAAATCATATTTGAAATCCTTATTTATTTTGCAACCTAACCATCTTTTGTTTTGGTGAAATTGATAAAGATTTGAAGTTTAACTTAGGGTGTTCAGTTTAAGTGATTCTTTGTTGTTTTTCTCTATTTAAATTTAAAATGAACTAAAAATTACTTTGTGTATGCTATGACATGAAAACAACCCACCAATATGGTATTGCAAGAATGGTGTGTTTTACATTGGACAATTTTAGATAGAGGTCTTTTACGGATTAATTTTTAAACCTCCTAGTAGTGTTCTTTATGCATTATATACAAAATCACCAACTATGGAATTTATTTCCAAGTCATGCCAAATGATTTGGGGTAATAGATGTATTTGTTTTCTGTTTCTCTGGATTTGTTATTTTCATAGTTGAAACTCTTGTTAACTTTGTTTGACATATTAATTAAGTGTGTGTAAGTCTTGTTTGATATATTGGGTACTTGATGAAGGGGAAAACATGAGTGGATTTGGAATCTTATTTTTTTGTTTTCCACTCAGGTTCCAAGTATGAATATTATCCCATGTTGGTTTTAGAAACATGTAATCATTTCCATGGTTATGTATGGATGAATTTTTTGTTATTATCCATTTGTTTAATGTATGAGAAGGATCTGAAAAACAAGGTAGTTAAGCTTGTTACTATCTACCTCAACATAACACAAGACATTTGGCTGCAATGCCTTGTTATTAGTTCTTACTTGATAAAAAATTTCCATAAAAGAGATTAATATGTCATCTCTCATGAGCTTGACAGGGCGTAAAGGTTCTAGGTTCTCTAATATTACCTAATGATACATGGGATTATTTCCTAGGTTAGGTTTCCTTACTAAATCATTATGGATCCTTGTTCACTTTTTTTGCCTGATATACTTGTCTCTAGTTGCCACTTGTATTATGTTATCACCTTTGTCCATTGCAAGTAGGTTCATCTCTTGGATTCCAATCTCAAATGTCCCACCCTTGTGGTGAAGACAACCAATTACTCCAAGCAAAGCTTTCTCTTAGATGTTTATAAAACAAATTAAGTGTATTTTATGACATCGAGTTTCCATATGGATATAAGAAGAATTTGTTAACAAGTTAGCAAGACTTGCCTCCAAATTACTATTCATATACAATTGACTGATGTATACTAGGTTATTCAACCTTCTGTTTGTTTGTGTATGACACTCAATCGTTTGAGTATACAAAAGTGATCTGTTAACAAGGTCCGAAATCTTGTTACAAAACTACTTCTATATAACACTAACATTGGAATATCACACTATTTCTGGTGGAATTGGAAATATGAGATTAGGATGTAAGAGTTCCAAATACTCTATGATAGATTGGAATAGTACTTCTAGAACAATCTAAAGAATCCTTCTGCAGGTCTTCTTGTCGAAGTTCCTCCTTTCTTGTGGGTTCCTTCTCTTGCAGAATGACTTCGAGAAGATTGGGAAACAAGAAAATTAAGATAGTCTAGACAAAGTAACAAGATCTAGGTTAAGAGTTAGTTTAGGATTTTATTCTTCTTCCATATGTTTCTCATTTTTTCACATAAGATATGTACTTATTTCATATATGATTGGTTTTACTTAGCTTTGAATTCAATTACTCTAACAGAGGTTATAACTTGTTGTTATTCATTAGTGGTATAGAGAGATACTTTATTTGTTGAATGGTGGATTTGGATAGAAATGTGGAGTGCTTATGCAATGATGAATTAATATAGTAAATTGATCAAATGGTCGCTTTATGTGTTGATATCTCATATGCTCACTTGTATAAGATGAATGAGACAATGAGCATATGAAGGTTATTGGGGTTCAATTATTTAACTCAGAGTTGTTAGTTGGTTTCTCAGAGTGTCATGTTTAGAGGACATAATATCTCTACTGATGAGATGGTGCAGCTGTGCATTGCTAACTTGTGGAAGTATGCTCATAAGTTATGTGATTTGGATACTCTCCCCTCTTTGAGTTCTAGTTACCTAGTTGAATTCACCCAAGTCACTTATGGACGTGTGGTTAAGGTTGTGGAAAGTTAGTGTTGGTCAAAACCAATTATGATTTTTCCTATCAAATGATTTGGTTTCTTAAGATACTTGTTATAGAGATCACTCCAAATGTATGTACTCTTGACCATATGATCTAAACCTATTTCATCATGTCAAGGTAAACTTGGTCACTTTGCTTCGTTTAAACTTTCGCGCCAAATTTTCCCATATTTTTAGATGCATGCTTTGCAAGCACATATTATATTTTGATCCTTATAACCTCCCAAATACTTGGATGTTACATTTATACTCCACTAGCAAATTTGCCCGTGCGTTGCAACGGGAGGGAAAAATTGATAAAATATGTCGGTATAAACAAAATTTTACCCTCAAGTCGACCGGCCCTGCCACGACAGTACAAACCAAATTTTGTCCTCCGCCACTTGACCCTGCAGTGGCCACGTGGGTGGGCATTGTCCTCTTAGCATAGCGACTCGTTGTGGATGAACTTGTAGGAGCCGGCGAGGATTTGAAGGTCCACCGTGGCAAAATTGTCTTCTTATTCAAAACCTATACTTTGCAGAATACTATTGCATGGTCTACCATATAAATTACGGAAATAAGATCTAACTTAACTGACATAATGTTTGAGAGCTGTCGGTTAAATGGTCAGAAAATCATTGGATAACGTGGCGTAAAAATAAAGTGATTGTCGCATAACCTGCATGACGTATATGGAAAAATGATTAAAGATGTAAATAGCTACAACACACTCATGAAATCTAAGCGGAAGAGAAAATGTCAAGAATATTTTGGGCCAACAATGTTTACACTTTTGTAGTGTATTATCAAAACAAATTTACGTTATTGTGATTTTACACTAATGCGAGTCGATTTTCCAGAAAATATTTACATTTTCTAGAGGAAGTTCTTTTTCTTACACCTGAAGCCTTGCCAACTTAATAATTTATGGAACGGTCTTGAGTACATCGCCAAACGGAGAAAAATATGGTTGATGTAAAAGGAACGAATTCCTAAGAAGACAAAAGATAAATGATACACACCTTGATGCGCGCTGAACGGAGGCACAACTGAGTTCATTCTGTCCTAATCAATATTGTCGACGAGGAAGTCTGGGTGCATCTCTTTGTAAAAAGTATTGATATTGCGTGCTTTATTATTACCAAACTCCGGCGTTGAATACCATGTTTGTCTGCCAAGCTCGCTCAACCTTTTTATTTTTTAAACCGTAACCCGCTCAAACCTGGCCATGATGAGGTACGATGAACCCCCACCACCACACTGATGTGTGGGCGGATTAGAACTTGTAGCGACGACCACGAAGCCATCAACGTCAAAGTTCATCTCCTCTTATCTAGCTGCAATTGTTACGAACAACGACCTAGATCAGGATGGCAAGCGGCCATGGAAGCTATTCATGGTGATCATTGTGGATAAGCTGAAGACCTCCTGCGTCTCATATATCTATCTTGCTCACCTCGGTCATGTAGTTTATAACCAACAAGGAGGAGCACGTTTCTTTAAAAAAAACACGCATGAACACGCTCATGCTGCAGGGCACCAAGATGGACTCTAAGATCTCTATCGGTGGCATCACTAACGTCTGCTGACATAGTGTGCCCCGTCACCCTTCTCACATTATACAACAGGTGAGTCACGATGCCAGCCTTGGGCCACCTTAGGTCATGTGGCTTGGCCACGCTACCAGTCGAAGTGGTCGCATGCACGGAGGCGCGCAGGCTGCCGATGGTGATCTAGCATATGCGACGTTCCGGGCGGCACTGGGAGAGCTGTTGCTCTTCTCTAGGTGCCTGCTCAGGTCACCTATGAGTTGGCCAATCCCGACCACGACTCGCCCGGGTGAAAGCAAAGAAGCACTGGGACGCATCTTCCTACGCCAAGACGACAGGACGGCGGCGGCCGGGGACAGATTGAGGCGTCTGTTGTCTCGTGGTGGACAGATTTGAACTCGCCTGCTCTCAGCCATAGATTAGCATATATATGTGTGGCAGGAACGAAGTTTTTTTGTTCCCGGGCCAGGGTTGTACACATATTGGGAGCTGTACGTAGCATGGACAAAAATACCAAACGACCCGTGTTGGACACAGATTGGTGGAGCTAGCGTGGGCAAGCAAACGAACGATACCTAGTAGATCACGAACACGATATCGAAAGAAACGTTTTATTTCACATACCGGTGGCAGGGTGGGTAATTTATGTCTAACTTTAGGGGTAGTTTTAATGACCTACCAAACCAAACCAAGGAAGCCTTAACGCCTTTATTATTAGGTATAGATTGTCTATTCCTAGTGCACATTGGGAAGATATTTTCTATGGATTTGGTTCTTGGTCTACCACGACCTAAGACAAGGAGTGATTCAGTTTTTGTGGTGGTAGATAGGTTTAGCAAGATGACTCATTTTATCCCATGCCATAAGAGCGATGATGCTTCACACATTGTTGATTTGTTTCTCAGGGAAGCTGTGCGGCTACATGGAGTGCCCCACACCCTTGTTTCAGATTGCGACACCAAGTTTTTGATCTACGTTTGGAAAACGTTATGGGAAAAGTTGGAAACAAAACTCATATTTTCAACCACATGCCACCCACAAATGGATGGACAAACTAAAGTTGTCAATATAACTTTATCTATGATACCCAGAGCGGTTTTGAAGAAAAATTGAAGATGTGGGAAGAGTGTCTCCCTCACGTGGAGTTTGCATACAACAGGGCAGTACATTCGACCACTAAATTTGCCCTTTTCAGGAGCGGACCAATCTTGATGTAAGTAAGTGCGCTGACTTTGTGAAGAAAATTCATGAGAAGGCCAAGGAAAACATAGAGAATATGACCGAGCAGTACACCAAACAAGCAAACAAAGGAACAAAGAAGATGTTGTTTGAAGAAGGTGACCTCGTGTTGATACACCTCCGGATAGATTGTTTTCTGGATCAGCGCAAATACAAATTGCTGCCACGTGGATGGTCCATTCAAAGTACCTAGGGAATCCACAGTGTTGACAAAGACAAATAGGCCACATAGATTTAGTTGGCATGAGTGCTAAGTTTAGTATGTTAGCTACAATGTGGCAAATCCAAAGCCAAATGCTAAAATCACTAAATGTGTGACCCACTAAGTACAAAGTAATAATAAAATATTTTAGGCTGCTCACTTCTCTCTACTCCCATCCCTCCATATTATTATTCTATTCAGTTAAATGAATTTGGCATTGGATCTTCTAGTTGCTCCTACGCCAAATTATTTGGCTTTGGCACCAAGATTTGACATATGTACAATGTAGGGAACCGATGCCAAACGCCAAATATGGTATTTGGCACCCAAATTTGGCACACATTTTGGATGACCTTAAGAAGATAAATGACAACTCCTATAAGATTGACCTTCCAATGGATTATGGCGTTAGTCGAACTTTCAATGTATCTGACCTCTCCCCACACACTGGACCATCAGAGTCGAGGATGACTCTTTTGAAGTTAGGGATAATGATGAGGACATTCCAAGCATCACTGCTACTCCAACCGTTGATCAACCTATAACAAGAAGTCGTGCCAAGCTTGTAAGTGATCAGGTGAACGGTAACTTAAATTCATTTTATAAACTTGATGACACATATGTGCTTTCATACCCTTCATTGTTGGTCGAACTTAGGTATACACCAAAGGGATCCTACCACATATGAGCCAACGAAGACACCAAGAAATAATATTGAAGACGAATAAAAACAATTTTGAAGTTGAAGAAACAATGTTTTCCAGCAAAAATGTTTTCTGCTAGATATTTTCTTCTAATCTTTTGATGTGACATATTCTGATGGATTGGCGACGGGGCCTTTGGGGTATACCATCATAAGCTCCTTGATGTTTACTTTCCAACACAAGCAATCTCATATCACTTGGAGTTGTTTAGCTCAAGAAAGGTTACATTTGGTGGAAGGTGTTTAGGCTGATAAGTGCTTCACGAATCTCCGAGTAGCCTTCCAGTAACTCCCCAAGTCGACCTCTTACACTCCCAAGGAAGCCACGAAAATGCTGATAATTTTGAACCATTTTCCCACCTAGCTAAGGGAGTTGTCCCTGCTATAAATCACCATCTCCATCCAACTTCTTAGGGGCTTATTCGTAAAAACTAAAAAACACCACCTATAAGCTTCATAGCCAAGACTGCCTTAGATTCGAGAGTTCTAGCTACCTTTTCTCTTGTAAGTTCATCCGGATTCGCAAGAAGGATCCTATGGTTCCCCCTAATTCGTGCTCTACGGTTCCGGTTGTTTTGTGTGGGATAGTCTAGGTTTGTGATTATACGATTGTTCGGACAACATGTTGAAGTTCTTGTAGCTTCGGTCAACCATCCCCAACGTACGGGTTGCATCCAACCTTGGCAGGTATAAAGCTGTTATCATGGCTTCTTGTAGCTAGTTAGCCTCCCCAATTAGATCCTACGCCATGAAGATCGGGCCACCCCTCGGCGCGAACTCCATCTGCGGGTTTATGCCTATCATATGGCCACCCGACAAGCACTTTCAGTACTAAAGAACCACAGATTAAGCAGGTGCTCTTGGTGTTTGATTGTTTGTCAATGATCCAATGCATTTCATCACCAACTCCGGACCGTTCTCTAGCAAGTGCTTAGGGGTGTGTTTGGTAGCCTGCATTCCTTTTGGGGATGAAGCGTGGCAGGCCAGCCAGAGATGAGAAATATACACGCTCCCGACAAGCACTTTCAGTACTAAAGAACCACAGATTAAGCAGGTGCTCTTGGTGTTTGATTGTTTGTCAATGATCCAATGCATTTCATCACCAACTCCGGACCGTTCTCTAGCAAGTGCTTAGGGGTGTGTTTGGTAGCCTGCATTCCTTTTGGGGATGAAGCGTGGCAGGCCAGCCAGAGATGAGAAATATACACGTTGTGCGTGTTGTTTGTTATCCTGCATCAGAGAATGGGCTCAAAAGTGACAGTGCGTTTTTTAGGCTACATACTCCATTTCCGAGCGTGCAGAAACGAGTGCACGGTGTTTGGTTCCATTCTCTGATGCACTAATACCAAATCCACTCACCACTTTCAAAACGTGTGAGCTTACCAGCTCGGGTTCAGGCAAATAAGAAGACGAAGAAGAACATCAAACACAACTAATAGCATACTAGCTAGGTAATTAACAGTCAGGGGTACACACCCAAGGGACAAAGTAATAGGTAACATACGTAGTTAAGCCAGGGGTACACACCCCCTGGCATCAAAAGCAGTAGGGACCCAATATACTTCCCCTACAACAACAGATCAACAAGTTCATCAAAAACTTCTTAAAACAAGTTTAGCACCACCGGTGGACGTCGCAAAGGAAGAATTCCTAGGTGGAGTTGGCCTGCTTGCACACCATCACCTTGAAGCCCACTCCGCCGAACTCCAGTAAGAGGAGATCACCCGGCCCAAGCTTGATATCCCGGCCGAACTCTTGCCACCCTGGAAGATGACGAAGTGGCCGTCGAAGCTCCTCAGCTGCACGTAGAACGAGCAGCATGTGGTGGTGTGGAGGGGAATGCACAACTTCAGCTTGCTCTCCACCATCTTCTCGCTCTTGTTCTTTTGCTTCTTGAGCTTCAGTTCATCGACGAGGAGGGGGTGATCTCCTTGGGGATGATCAAGACCTACAACTCGAGCTGGGTGACCTCCACGCTGAAGCGTTTTGGTTGCGGCTCTAGTTCCTCCTTCCCAACCCGTGGTTTACGCCCGAGTGTAACTTGGTTCTTGGCCTTCTTGATGGCCTTATCCTTCATCGTTGCGGCCAACTAAGGGAGGAGAGGCTTGGCGTTCGAGTAGAACTCGTTGTGCCACACCGTGTCCATGCCATCGCCCTGGAGCTGGCACAACTCCTCCCAGGTCTGTCAGAATTGAAACTATCATTGAACACTACCATATGATCGAACATAACACATACAACACAACCATTATCGAATAGAAGAGATACAACACTACCATGATCCTATTGAACACACAGAACACTACGAAGATCGAACCCAACACATTGGAAAATACCATGATCGAAGAAACACATAGAACACTACGAAGATGCAACTGAACACATTGGACAGTACCATGATCGAAAAGAACACATAGAACACTACGAATATGCAACTGAACACATTGGACAACCACTAAACACATTGGACTACCACTGAACACATTGGAGCTGCACAGTGTTCAATTACATTAGTACAAAGACTCAACCGAACACATTGGAGCAGCACACTTACAAGACTAGCACTATGAGCAAGACAATCACATTTCAGCAATGCTAGATTTAGCACTGCCGAATTGAGCAATGCCCAATTCAGCATGGTCGAACAACACACTTACAACACTAACACTATCTAGGAGGTTGAGCATTTGAGCAATGCCGAGTTCAACATTGCCCAATTGAGCACTGCCCAATTCATCATTGCAAGAACGAGAAATTCTAGATCTATGTGCTAGGAAAGACTATCTAATAGTTCTTATGGTACTAGTAAGATCTAGGGGTACGTACCATTGATTTCAAGTCCGAGGGAGGCGAAGCAGTAGGCGGGCTGGAGGGGCCTGCTTGATCAGGTGCCGGGGACCTTGAAGATCCAGTGATGGCCGACAGATTCGCATCGGGCACCGGAGGGTGCCAGCACGGGGCCGAATCCCGGAGAGTGCGAAGGCGGAGGCATAGCGTTAGGTGCGAGAGGCAAATGCGCGGCCGAATGCCATGAGCTGAGCGACCTGACGTCGCTTCGCCGCCGCCGCCTCCCTCGTGCGTGCGTTTATCACGGTCGTCGAAGGTGGACGTGAGATGGGGAAGGACTGATACATCTCCAACGTATCTATAATTTCTTATGCTCCATGATCATATTATGCCAATTGCTACATGTTTTTCCCTTATTTATAGAAATTTTATACGTTTTCCGGGACTAACCTATTAACAAGATGCCAAGTGTGAGTTCCCTGTTTTCTGTTGTTTTTGGCTTCAGAAAAGTTGTTCTGGAAACATTCTCGGAATCGGATCCCACAAAGCCGAAAGTGCCTATTTTTCCCAGAAGCATCCAGAACACGGAAGGAGAGTCGAAGACGGGCATTGATACGTTCAAAATGTATCTATAATTTCTGATGGTTTCATGCTACTTTAATGCTTTTCATAATTGTTTTTATATTAAGTTTATGATTTATTTGGAGTAACCTACTAATAGTTGCAAAATTGCACGATGTTCTTGTTTTACACTTTGATGTGTAGGAAATACCAAAAATAGAAGAACAAACCTTGTTGGATTCGAATTGGGACTTTCTTGAAATCTGTCTGAAAACACTTTTTAAGATTGCCACGTTACGGGTCGAAGATAGCGTCAAACGGAAATCTGACAGAAGACAAAGTTGTGGGGAATTTTGCGGCGTACATTCTAGAGTTAAAATTCTCCTGATTTCGTGGCGTACGTTCTAGATATATGCCCTATTTACCGCAGCCCTAGATGGGATGACGGAAATCCGTGAGACTATATAAAGGGAGGAAACCTAGGTTGTGGGAGACACCCCATACCACGAATTTTGTAACACCCGGGGTTTTTTCCAAGTAGAATTGCTTGTTGTTTTTCTTTTGCATCACATAGCATCATGCATCATGTGCCTTGCATTTGTTTTCAAACCAATTTAAAATGCAAACAAATCATTTCAAATTGTAACTTATAATTGATTTGAAAATATTAACTATGTTTGGTATTAAAATTCCTTTTATATGAAACACTACTTGAAATTCAAATAGCACATTCAAAACAAATTAACATTTCAAATTTCTGAAATTAATGTTAACATTGCTTTTCCTTTACTGTTTTGTAATTCAATAAAAAGTAATTCATAAAATGCAAAACCCCAAAACCTCTCTCCTTTTCTCTCTCTTTCTTTCTACAAAAAAATGTGTAAGCAACAAAAAAAAAGAGGAGAAACCCCAAAGGGGGAGGCAGGCCAAAGCCCACCTACCACCCCAGCCCACCTCCCTCTGGCCCGCTACCCCTCTTCCCCTACCTCTGTCCGTACGCACAGGTGGAAAGCAGCACCGATCCCCACCTCCACCTGCTCCCCCCCCCCACCTTAAAGCACTCCTCCCCTCCTCCAAACCCTAGGCCTCACCCTTCTCCCTCTCCTCCTCCTAGCCGCCGCCCCCCCTCTCTTCTTCCTCCCCCCAATTCTCCCTCTGTGAAAGTTCTGAGTTTTTCGGTTGCCTCCATGGCCGGAAAGGGGAGGAGGTGAGGTCGGTGTTGTGGTCGTCTCCGGCCCCCGTTCTCGCCGGGAATGGAATCGTGGTGATGCCCTCCTCGTCCTCGCGGTCTCGGACAGCCGGGAGAGGCCCCAGGGCCGCGCCGCCGTCATCTTCCCCCCGGCGCGCTGCTGCTGCCGTCCGCTTCGCTCGTCAGGCCATCGTCCGCCTCGAGCCGTCCGCGCCGCCAAGCTCTCTCCCCCCCCCCCCCCCGAGGTGAGGCCACCCCGTCCCTGCCTAGGCCCCCCTCCCCTCGTGCTCTGATCGCCGGCCATCGCGCTGCGCCATGGATTCCTCGCTGCAGGTCGCCGGCCGTCATCTCTTTTCCGATCGATGCAGTTAACTGCATCTCGTATAAGTTTCGTCCACCCGCACATGCTACCAAAAAAGCCCACGGCTCTGTATCTTTCAACAAAGCAGCAGCTAGCCCACTGGTAGCACCCCAGCGCACACACATGCAGCAGCCTGGGTTCGAATCCCCTTAGGCACAAAGCCAACCCCTTTTTCCCTCTTTTTTCTGTTTTTTTTCTCGAATTCCAGAAAACAGATCTGAATCCTTACTTGTAAAATCCATAAAAAAATGAATATTGCTCCAAATTCAACGATTCAAGTTTCTGTGGATTCAAAATCTTGTGCTCTTTCCATTAGTAACAAAATTGCAATATGTTTCTGTAATAATTTTTGCACTAAATAAATAATTACTGAAAATGCAATTAAAAGTTGAAACTTTGGAATTTCATAACTTGAGTTCTGTTCATCCATTTTGAGCAAACTTGGGCTCTAAGAATTTGTCTTAACAAACTCTACACATTGGTATTTTATTTGGCCACAATTGAATTAATTTTGAACATGTTTCCCTCTGTTTACTAAAAATGGCAGAATAAAAATGGTTATGAAAAATGGCATAATAAATTCAATAATAACCCAAAAATTATGTTTAATAGCTCAAAATGTTCAGTGAAACATTTGCTACATGTTTTCAACCTTTTCAATGCAATTTGTTTACTGTTTTTCCTAATTAAAAGTGGTGCAATTATTCAATGCTTTATTTAAACCTCTTAAATTGCAAAATTCATAACTTGGGCAATTCAAATCCAATTCCAACTTGTAAAATATGTTTTCCATCCCATTTTTCATGAAATTTGCAAATATCAACTTTGTTTTCTGTTTTGAATAATTTAAATTGCTGAAAACAACTGTTTCTTATTTAATGCAATTAAAATTGCCAAATTAATAACTTGCTCATTTTAAATCCAAATTCAACAAATGAAATATGTATTCCATCTAAAATTTTGTGTTCTTTCCAAATATAAATTTTGTTATCTGTTTTGAAAATTTAAAATTGGTCAAAACAACAAATGTTTGTTTAAATCATTTAAAATGCCAAAGTTCATAACTTAACAAATAAAATTCCAAACTTGGTAAACAACATATCAAACTGAAGCTATTGTTGTTTTCTTATTGTTTTCCTCATCCATGCATCATTCTAATCAACTTTCACATGATGGTTATTTGTAGATCATTTAATTCAACCTTAATTCATGGGCTTTCCCATATGAAATCCAAATTGCATATGGGCCCATTTAAATATGTTTACCATGTCAACTAGTTTATCCTTGATGCATCCTTAAACTTGTCATGCATCCATATCTTGATCATGCTGGATCTTTTGCCGTAGAAGTAATTGTTGCATCCGGTGTTTGTTCTGGTTCGATGCTTCTTCGCAGATAGGACGTTGAGATGATGTGAGCAACGACAAGTTCTGCGGATGTACCTCTACTTGCTGGATTCCAGGCAAGTATACTCACTTGCTTCCTATGGCTGCCTTTCATCACTTGTTACCGATTCTTTCCGTTGTTCTTATACTAGCCTTATGATTCGATGCTTGTGTCTCGATCCTATCGTATGTTTACCTTGCAGCAATGATATAGCCTTCCTTCCACTTCCTATCAACTCTTGTTTGTTTACTTTGTTGGCCCCCGTGTCGTAGTTGCATGCTTAGTGTTGTTTGCGCTCGAGTCCTGTTGTCCTTTTTCATATCACCTGTTTAGTTGATAGCTGGGTTTCAATTCAATCAACAACATGTTAATGTTTTGGGTAATAATAATTTGATGATAAGGCACTGGCAGGAGGCCCGGCGTGGTTTTGAAGCCTGCTAGTGTCGACCCTAATTAGGAAAAGGGTCTTGTCCATTGATCCATGATGAGCGCACTAACCGCATGTGGGAAGCGAGTATGGGCGCCCCCCGCAATTCTGATTCGATTCGCATCTCGTCCAAATCGCCACACTTAGTTCGGGCTTTCCATTTGATGCATGCATATGCAGGTGCGAACCCTTGGCGCCAGGGTGGAACTTTTGTAGTCGGCATTTAGGGCGGCGTGGTCTTAGAGTGCTATGAGGGTCCCCCTTTTCTTCGTGGGGGCTCGATTAGCCGCGCACGCACATCATGTGGTTCTTTGGGCTTGATGCGAAGAAGAGTTGGGTTGTGTTGAGTACCTCGCTTGGTGGGTTGATCCCCCGTTTGGCGGGTTATTCTTACGTGTACGGCCAAATTGGTGCACCCCTGCAGGGTTAAATCTTCTCGAGAAGCCGTGTTGTCCGCGGTTATGGATGACTTGGTGAAAGTGCTGGCTAACAAATACTCAGACAACTTACACTTAACGATGATAACTTGACTAGTAATATAGATTACCTCGAATACAAATCCTCAATACAAATCCTCTGGAAGGATGGCGACTCAGGCGACTCCACCCCCCTGACCTAGCCGCCGGCTATCTCCTATTCCCGGCGTCCACTTCCCTTCTCCAGCCTGCTACTTCACTCCTCCGCCGTCCTCCTCTCGGATGGCTCCCCCACGACCCCCTGCATGGATCTGGAAGGTAACATATTCTACCTCCAAAGATCTGGATCGGGGACGTGTCAAGTCTTATGATGGATCACTCCATCTCTGGATCAAAAAACCTTACCGTGACTGGATCTGCCTTAAGGATGCTAAGGGCAAAGCTTTGGTTGGGAGACACGTGATTATTGATGAAAATATTGATCTGGGGTTTAAGGTACGATTTCCAACCCACTGTGCCCTAGTTGGCGTATGCATGGTTTCTCCTACTACTCAGGTACCTGTCGGGATCCCTAAGTCTTTGGATCTAGTCAAGGAGTCAACCACACCTGGGGTTTCGATTACTCCAGACACTATTATTGCGGATAATGACTCCGACGAAATATCCACCTCACAAAATTGTGCTTCGGCGGTTTTTGATTCAATCTCTATGGGACTGGATTTTTCCCACGGTTTTAAATTTGCTAAAGAGGTTGATCGTCTATTTTCATCAACGGTTCATCCAACTTATTATACGGGGCACTTTATTATGGTGGTATCTTTTGCACGCTCTTGCTTCCGTCTTAATAATGATTCAGTTGCTATCGCCCTAGAGGCTGTTATTGGAGGTTTTTGTGGCAGCCTAAAAGTTTCTCATCTTAATGATAGAACTTATTCTTTCAATGTCTCCAATAAGCTGGTTGGTTTTCATATTTACAAGCTTAAGACATTTTCTTGTGATAAATTCAAGTGTGTGTTTAATCTCTGGGGTAGAGGAGGACCTCATTGGTTAAGTGAATTCAAATATTGGCAAGAGGAATGTAATAAGGAATGGACTATTGTTAGTCCGAGCAAGAAGAAAATTCAACTTGGTTTGGATGCACTAAAGTTGCCAATGCCTCGATCTATTATCAAGACCAAAAGTTCTATTAGCAAGAAGCTGGTTTTCTCGGAATCTCTTAGCTATGATGCTTGCAAGGGATATTCTGAATCGTCTAATTCTCCGAGTATCACTTTTGGTTCTTTTACTTCTTTGGATTCATCTACTCCAATTTCCTCCGTTTCATCAGAACCTGAGGTTGTGGAAGACACTGGTCAATTAGGGCTGGCTTCTGTTATTGATGACATGGCTTTCCGGTTCTGGAAATGTGCTAGATGTTTATCCATGCAGCACGACAAATCTAATTGTCACAGTAATATCAGATGTCGTAAATGCTTTCATTATGGACATGTTGAAAAGAATTGTTTAAGCAGCAAAGCCCAAGTTTGGGTTCCAAAAAATAAGTTGTCTTCGTGTCCGTCTGGGAGTACTCAAGCGTCGCCCGTGGCCGTTACGCATTCCACTCCTCCACTCCCTGACATCGCCTCCACCACCTGTCGGTTAACCCCCACCTCTGTTCTCGGCGAAAACTCCACGAAAACCCCAATGGCGAACTTCGAGCTCAATCCGGGGAGGTGGGTTCCTCAGGGATTCCAGGTCGTCGACGGCGGGCCTACACGGCTGCCCCGTTCCTTCTACACGCCTGCTGTTCCCCCTTCTAGAACTCATGAAGCTTTCTGCGTCGCCATTATCGAACCAGAGCAGTTGCCAGAGGAAGAGCAGTTCTGGAGGCTTCAGGTTCGTAACTACATCGAGCAAACTCTTCAGAGAGTTGTAGAGGATACACAGCCATGTCTTTTTGGTACTGGACTTTTTAAGATGCATAGCGCTGCTGCGCGTACTGCCTTGGTTCAGAATGGACCGTATGAGTTGCAGGAGAACATCTTTGTGCGGTTTGTTAACCATGACAACCGCACGCAATTGCACATATCTGCTTTTGGTACTCGTACCGGATGGATTATGCTGTTGGGAGTACCTTATGACTTCCGCAATGAGAGGGATCTTGCCAATGCAGTTGCTCCTTTTGGAAGATTTCATCATTGGCATCACCTCGATGGTGTCCTGGACAGGACCCTTGTTTATGTCACCTTCATCTCACCACAGCTCGTTCCAAGAGACATTGTCTTTGGAAATTTCAGTTCTTTGGGCGCTGCCAGGGAGTCATGGACTGCACCCTGTTATATTTTATCTGCTGAATTTAATGAAGTGATGCCTCCTGATGAGGATCAGATGCCTTTGGATGGGAATCCCCATCCTATGCCTGGGCACATGCATGAGGACCATGGCAATTTTGGGTTGCCACAGTTTCCAGAACTTGGCTGGAATGATCATCCACCTGCTGCTTGGCAAGCTTTTCCAGAGCAGCAGCCACAAGATGATGTTATGGAGGACCAAGCCCCTGCTTGGCAAGTTGGAGGCTGGGACCACCTCCTACCCCAGCATGAGTCCAACTCTACAATGAGCTCTGATTCTGACAATTCTGTCAATCAGAATGTTTTGATGGTCAACATGCTGCAGGTTCACACTGCCACTGCTGCACCCAATGCCCCTGGTCTCTTTGCCTGGCCATGGGTTCAGTCAAATGCCCACTTGTATGGGCCTACCTTGCCCCCTTCGATGCAGTGGGATAAGCTGTTGTCCAAATTGGTTCCCTTTTTGTGCTTGTCTTCTACCAGGCCCAGTGGGCTCTCCCCTAGCCCATTCACTATGATATCAGATGCTTCTGTTCCTTTTAAGGGGAAAATTTTTCAGTTCAATGCCAAGAGAAGATTCTTCAAGGCACAGAGGACTGACAGAAATCTATACCTGGAGGATTCCTCTAGTACTTCTGGACCACTGCCCTCTGCTACTATTGAGGAAATTGATTCCTCCACTCCAACTGCTTCTGCTGTCACCGCAAGGAAAAGAAGGAGGTGCAAATTAAGCACCCCATCTGTGGAATCTTCTGTCAGGCGTAGTACTCGACAGGCTGCACTGAGTAATGGCTTCAGGTTGGTGGCCATGCAGGAAAACCCACAGCCCAGGAAGAAGCCAAGGTCTGCTAGACCTCAAGCTGACAGTAGTTCTGTCACTCCCCACACTCCTATTGTGACTCTCCAGCAGGTGGGGAGAGCTCTTGAGATTGCAGAGGAAGAGCTCACTAAGGACAAGCTTGATGCTGATCCTGATTCTCCAAAAGACCAAGGAAATTAATGTTAGACAAAATTTTATGTATTGTCTTTTGGTCTGGATTTCTAATGTTTTATCTTATCACCTCCTGGAATTATAGTTATGTAATGGATCTATCTCCCAAGTGTTTATCTCTGAACCTGATAGGCCCCTATTATTGTTACTCTGCTTTGATGAATGGTGTTCGTTTGGTAGCTGGCTGGTCTAGCTATTTTGTTCCTTTTATTATCTTTGTCAATGGATAATACACCACAATTTTTATTGGATTGGAGAGTGATGGATTGGAATATCAGAGGCTTAAATGATAAAAATAAGAGAATTCTGGTTTATAACAAAATTGAAGAGAGCCAATGTGCAGTTATCTGCCTGCAAGAAACTAAGTGTGAAAGTTTTGATCACAGTTTTATTAGATCCTTTTGTCCAAAAAGGTTTGACAAATTTGTCTTCTCTCCTTCTGTGGGAGCTTCTGGTGGAATTATTGTTCTATGGAATAGTTCCATTTTTGATGGAGAATTGATTGATTGTTTCAAGTCTGCCATTCAGATTAATTTTACCTCAAAACATAATCTCTCTACATGGACTTTGGTTACTGTTTATGGTCCCTGTAGTGGCCCTGACAGGGACTTCTTTGTTCAATGGCTTTTTGATTTATCAATTCCTACTTATGAAAATTGGTTGATAGTGGGAGATTTTAATTTTATTAGATCAGTGGAGAACAGGAACAAACCTGGAGCTGATATGAATGATATATTCATTTTCAATGAAATTATTAGTCATCTAGGCCTGATTGAATTGCCTTTAAAAGGTAGATCCTTTACTTGGTCTAATATGCAAGATCAACCTCTGCTTGAGCAACTTGATTGGTTCTTTACTAGCACTTGGTGGACTTTGAACTTTCCTAACACTTTGGTTATGCCCTTGGCTAAGTCAACATCTGATCATGTGCCATGTGTTATTTCCATATCCACCAACATTCCTAAAGCTCAGATTTTTCGATTTGAAAATCACTGGATACATCAACCTGGTTTTATGGATCTTATTGCTAGAGTCTGGAAGTGGCCTGTTAGGAAGAATAACATAGCGGCCACTATTACTGCTAAATTAAAAAACATCAGACATGAGCTCAAGAGATGGGGTAGAAATCTTTCAAACTTGAAGCTATTAATTGCTAAATGCAATAAGGTGATTTTAATCTTGGATACTCTGGAGGAGGAGAGAAACCTCAGTAGACCTGAATTCAATTTCAGAAACATTGTTAAAGCTCACTTGCAAAAGTTGCTGTTATCTCAGTCTGCATATTGGAAGAATAGATGCACTATCCGTTGGGTGCAACTTGGTGGTGAAAATACTAAATTTTTCCATGCTAAAGCTACAGAGCGTTATAGATTTAACACTATAGCTGAAATTAAAAACGAGGAAGGTGTATCTTTAATAGATCATCATCACAAGGCAGCTGCTTTTTGGACTTGTTTCAAGAACAGAATGGGAGTCTCCTCTGTCACTTCACAACTTTTAGATCTCTCCAATATCCTACATCCAACTGTTAGTTTACAATGCTTGGTTGAGCCTTTTACTACAGAAGAGATTACTTCAGTTATGAAATCCCTTAAGACTGATAGAGCACCAGGCCCTGATGGTTTCAATGGACTCTTTGTTAAAAAATGCTGGGAGGTGTTAAAGGAAGATTTCACAAAGCTCTGCCATGATTTCCATTCATGGAATTTATCTTTACAAAGTATTAATGACTCATATATCACTCTTATCCCAAAATCAAACTCTCCTGAAACTGTCAATGATTTCAGACCTATCTCCTTGACTAATACTTGTCTCAAATTTGTCACCAAACTTATTGCTAATAGGTTGCAAAATGTGATTTGTGATACAATTCATGATAACCAATATGGTTTTATTAAGGGAAGAACCATCCAAGATTGCCTTGCTTGGTCTTTTGAGTTTCTGCATCAGTGTCAACAGTCCAAAAGAAAAATTGTGGTTCTCAAGATTGACTTTGAAAAAGCCTTTGACACTTTGGACCATGATGCCATTATACAAGTCCTAAAATTTAAGGGGTTTCCAGATTTATTCCTCAATTGGGTAAGAGAAATTTTAGCATCAGGTTTTTCTTCTGTTCTACTCAATGGAATACCTGGGAAGAAATTTCATTGCAAAAGAGGAGTTAGACAGGGAGATCCTTTGTCTCCACTTCTTTTTGTTGAAGGAGCTGATTTATTACAGAGTTTAGTAAACAAAGCGTACTCTGATGGTCTACTTTCCTCTCCTATCCCAGTCCGTAAAGATTTTCCTATAATTCAGTATGCTGATGATACTATTGTGGTGCTTCCAGCATGTGCCAAAGACCTGGATGTTTTCAAGGATATTCTCAACACTTATGCTGCTTTTACAGGCCTGAAAATCAATTTTCATAAATCATCTATAATTCCTATCAACTTAACTGCTGAGGAAGCTAATGCTCTGGCTGAACTTTTCCAATGCAAAACTGGGTCTATGCCTTTCACTTATCTAGGCTTGCCTATGGGTACCACTAAACCCACTATCAAGGATTTCTCTCCTTTGATTGATAGAGTTGAAAGGAGACTTTCTGCCACCTCCTCTTTTTTGTCATATGGAGATAGACTGGTGCTAGTGAATTCTGTGTTATCATCCTTGCCAACCTATTATATGCTTTCTCTTGTTATTCCTACTGGTGTCATTGAGGTTATTGACAGAGCAAGAAGGCATTGCTTGTGGAGTAAAAGAGGAAAGGAAAAAGCTCAATCACTTGCAGCTTGGCATATGGTGTGCAAACCAAAGAAAAAGGGAGGGCTGGGAGTAATTAACTTGAAAATCCAGAACTCTGCCCTTTTATTAAAACATCTTGATAAACTTTATAATCAGGAAGCCTTGCCTTGGGTGCAACTTGTTACTGATGCTTACTATTATAAGGCTGTTCCTCATGCTGTGGTTGAGTCTGGTTCTTTTTGGTGGAAAAATATATTGGCATTATCTGGGAGTTACAGGAACTACACTACATGTTGTGTGGGCAATGGTTTCACAATATTGTTTTGGGAAGACAAATGGCAGCCTCAACCTCTTAAGATAACCTTCCCAAGACTTTTTTCTTTTGCCAAAGACAAATTTCAGTCTGTAAATGATTTCCTGCTTGGCACAGATTGTCTCCAGAACTTTGCTTTACCCCTGTCAGTTCAAGCAAATGAAGAGCTTAGGTTATTGAAAGGCATGATTGGTCATTTTACATTGCAACTTGATATTACAGATCAATGGAAGAGCCCACATTCTAGTGGCAGATTACGTCCTAGCTCATTTTATAAACACCACTTTTCTGATGTCCCTGATGATCCAATTTCTTTTGCAATTTGGAGGAGCAAGTGTCAATCTAAGCATAGATTTTTTGCTTGGCTTATCCTGCATGATAGAATTAATACCAGGGACATGTTAATTCGACGACATTGGACCATTAATTCATCATCTGATTGTGTCCTGTGCCCTGACCATGTTCTTGAGGATTGGAGACACTTATTTTTCAATTGTACATTCAGTACAAGGATTTGGAACTACTTGCAGATTCCTTGGATACCTGGCACACCATCTTATGCTATCATGTATGCCAGAAAGCATTTTGCTGGTTCTTGTTTTGTGGAGATTGTGATCCTGGCTTGCTGGTGCATCTGGAAGCAAAGGAATGGATGGATCTTCAAGAACATCAAGCCAACTTTCAGAGGTTGGAAGGCCCTGTTTACACAGGAAGTCACTCTGCTTAAGTACAGGGTGAAGAGTGCAGACTCTGTTTTTTTGACATCATGGATTAATTCACTCCCATAATCTTCTTGTACATATTGTACATTTGTAAATAATTTTTTATTTATTTAATAAATGGGGGGCTGTGGGGGTTTCCCCCACAGTAATGGTGTCAAAAAAAAAATATAGATTACCTCCACCATAAAAATGAATGTCACCTTAATCAACCGTGTGAGTTTCCTTGGGTTGCTTCCTTAGTAGGGGGTAACATTGGATGGGTATTGTTTGGTGAGTAGTTGTAGTTGGTTCTGATACGCTATCTTATCCCTTTCTTTTAGCCGGATGTTGTAGCGAGTCTCTGTAGTTAGTTAGTGCAGCCCGCTGCCGCTTCTTTGCAATAATCCCTTCCTTTCCGTTGTACCCAAAGTATTTGTATCTGGTGATGATTGGTTACGCTGGTATCTTGTGAGTATGGGTTATCCACTTGCCAGTACTTAACCGTACTGACCCACGAATCCTTTTCGTGGCTGCATATTCCACATTGCAGTCAACAGGTTTGAAGTCTGGCGACGTTAGCTTGGGAATCCCTCCGGCTTGGCCTGGGCAGGGATTGGACGCCATCGGTTATCTTCAGGACTCTTAGTCCAATTTGTATCTTGTCCGTAGTCGGACACTATGTTGTTTCTTCCGCTGTCATTTGGATCTTTGTATTGTACCAGTTGTATCCTTGACTCGTTTGAGTCTTCTTGTATATATCTTTTCTGTTGTTGTTGCGGAATATTCGTGAACTGTTGTAATGTTATCACAAGTGGCAACCTGGAATCGGTTATTATGTGGATTTTGGCGGGAATGCTGAAATCTGCATAGTGCCCGATCTCGGGGCGTCACAAATGGTATGAGAGCATGGTTTCCGATTCCCGATATTGTTTCGATACGAATGGTTATCGAAGCAACGGGTCCGCAAAGCCTGTAGGATAACCTCGCTAACGGTCGTTGTTTCTAGAGTGTCAAAACTATTTGTGCAAAAATCTGTTTTGGAAACATCTCAATAGGATTCTTGTTTTCTCCTTATCCCTATTCTATTTCCCCTCCCATCTCATTTGTTTTGGAGTCTCCCCCCTTGTCTATCTTTGAAAGTGTTAGGATCCTACGTGGGTGGACGTTTTCTGAGCCTTTAACCTAATAGGTTCAATCATCGGAAGATTCTTGGTGGAAGAACATCGTCATCAGTCCGAGAAAGATTCCCTTGTTAGTGGTGTCGAGGAGATCAACTGGAAGCATGAAGAATCGATAGTCGAACTTCTTTCCCCTCCCGGGTTAGGGGGTGGATTGCGAGGGCGCAATCCCTTGTTAGTGGTGTCGTCTATAACACCCGGGGTTTTTTCCAAGTAGAATTGCTTGTTGTTTTTCTTTTGCATCACATAGGATCATGCATCATATGCCTTGCATTTGTTTTCAAACCAATTTAAAATGCAAACAAATCATTTCAAATTGTAACTTATAATTGATTTGAAAATATTAACTATGTTTGGTTTTAAAATTCCTTTTATATGAAACACTACTTGAAATTCAAATAGCACATTCAAAACAAATTAACATTTCAAATTTCTGAAATTAATGTTAACATTGCTTTGCCTTTACTGTTTTGTAATTCAATAAAAAGTAATTCATAAAATGCAAAACCCCAAAACCTCTCTCTTTCTTTCTACAAAAAAAATGTGTAAGCAACAAAAAAAAAGGAGAAACCCCAAAGGGGGAGGCATGCCAAAGCCCACCTGCCACCCCAGCCCACCTCCCTCTGGCCCGCTACCCCTCTTCCCCTACCTCTGTCCGTACGCACAGGTGGAAAGCAGCACCGATCCCCACCTCCACCTGCTCCCCCCACCTTAAAGCACTCCTCCCCTCCTCCAAACCCTAGGCCTCACCCTTCTCCCTCTCCTCCTCCTAGCCGCCGCCCCCCTCTCTTCTTCCTCCCCCCAATTCTCCCTCTCTGAAAGTTCTGAGTTTTTCGGTTGCCTCCATGGCCGGAAAGGGGAGGAGGTGAGGTCGGTGTTGTGGTCGTCTCCGGCCCCCGTTCTAGCCGGGAATGGAATCGTGGTGATGCCCTCCTCGTCCTCGCGGTCTCGGACAGCCGGGAGAGGCCCCAGGGCCGCGCCGCCGTCGCCGTCATCTTCCCCCCGGCGCGCTGCTGCTGCCGTCCGCTTCGCTCGTCAGGCCATCGTCCGCCTCGAGCCGTCCGCGCCGCCAAGCTCTCCCCCCCCCCGAGGTGAGGCCACCCCGTCCCGGCCTAGGCCCCCCTCCCCTCGTGCTCTGATCGTTGGCCATCGCGCCGCGCCATGGATTCCTCGCTGCAGGTCGCCGGCCGTCATCTCTTTTTCGATCGATGCAGTTAACTGCATCTCGTATAAGTTTCGTCCACCCGCACATGCTACCACAAAAGCCCACGGCTCTGTATCTTTCAACAAAGCAGCAGCTAGCCCACTGGTAGCACCCCAGCGCACACACATGCAGCAGCCCGGGTTCGAATCCCCTTAGGCACAAAGCCAACCCCTTTTTCCCTCTTTTTTCTGTTTTTTTTCTCGAATTCCAGAAAACAGATATGAATCCTTACTTGTAAAATCCATAAAAAATTGAATATTGCTCCAAATTCAACGATTCAAGTTTCTGTGGATTCAAAATCTTGTGCTCTTTCCATTAGTAACAAAATTGCAATATGTTTCTGTAATAAATTTTGCACTAAATAATTAATTACTGAAAATGCAATTAAAAGTTGAAACTTTGGAATTTCATAACTTGAGTTATGTTCATCCATTTTGAGCAAACTTGGGCTCTAAAAATTTGTCTTAACAAACTCTACACATTGGTATTTTATTTGGCCACAATTGAATTAATTTTGAACATGTTTCCCTCTGTTTACTAAAAAGGGCAGAATAAAAATGGTTATGAAAAATGGCATAATAAATTCAATAATAACCCAAAAATTATGTTTAATAGCTCAAAATGTTCAGTGAAACATTTGCTACATGTTTTCAACCTTTTCAATGCAATTTGTTTACTGTTTTTCCTAATTAAAAGTGGTGCAATAATTCAATGCTTTATTTAAACCTCTTAAATTGCAAAATTCATAACTTGGGAAATTCAAATCCAATTCCAACTTGTAAAATATGTTTTCCATCCCATTTTTCATGAACTTTGCAAATATCAACTTTGTTTTCTGTGTTGAATAATTTAAATTGCTGAAAACAACTGTTTCTTATTTAATGCAATTAAAATTGCCAAATTAATAACTTGCTCATTTTAAATCCAAATTCAACAAATGAAATATGTATTCCATCTAAAATTTTGTGTTCTTTCCAAATATAAATTTTGTTATCTGTTTTGAACATTTAAAATTGGTGAAAACAACAAATGTTTGTTTAAATCATTTAAAATGCCAAAGTTCATAACTTAACAAATAAAATTCCAAACTTGGTAAACAACATATCAAACTGAAGCTATTGTTGTTTTCTTATTGTTTTCCTCATCCATGCATCATTCTAATCAACTTTCACATGATGGTTATTTGTAGATCATTTAATTCAACCTTAATTCATGGGCTTTCCCATATGCAATCCAAATTGCATATGGGCCCATTTAAATATGTTTACCATGTCAACTAGTTTATCCTTGATGCATCCTTAAACTTGTCATGCATCCATATCTTGATCATGCTGGATCTTTTGCCGTAGAAGTAATTGTTGCATCCGGTGTTTGTTCTAGTTCGATGCTTCTTCGCGGATAGGACGTTGAGATGATGTGAGCAACGACAAGTTCTGCGGATGTACCTCTACTTGCTGGATTCCAGGCAAGTATACTCACTGGCTGCCTATGGCTGCCTTTCATCACTTGTTACCGATTCTTTCCGTTGTTCTTATACTAGCCTTATGATTCTATGCTTGTGTCTCGATCCTATCGTATGTTTACCTTGCAGCCATGATATAGCCTTCCTTCCACTTCCTATCAACTATTGTTTATTTACTTTGTTGGCCCCCGTGTCGTAGTTGCATGCTTAGTGTTGTTTGCGCTCGAGTCATGTTGCCCTTTTTCATATCACCTGTTTAGTTGATAGCTGGGTTTCAATTCAATCAACAACATGTTAATGTTTTGGGTAATAATAATTTGATGATAAGGCACCGGCAGGAGGCCCGGCGTGGTTTTGAAGCCTGCTAGCGTCGACCCTAATTAGGAAAAGGGTCATGTCCATTGATCCATGATGAGCGCACTAACCGCATGTGGGAAGCGAGTATGGGCGCCCCCCGCAATTCTAATTCGATTCGCATCTCGTCCAAATCGCCACACTTAGTTCGGGCTTTCCATTTGATGCATGCATATGCAAGTGCGAACCCTTGGCGCCAGGGTGGAACTTTTGTAGTTGGCATTTAGGGCGGCGTGGTCTTAGAGTGCTATGAGGGTCCCCCTTTTCTTCGTGGGGGCTCGATTAGCCGCGCACGCACAGCATGTGGTTCTTTGGGCTTGATGCGAAGAAAAGTTGGGTTGTGTTGAGTACCTCGCTTGGTGGGTTGATCCCCCGTCTGGCGGGTTATTCTTACGTGTACGGCCAAATTGGTGCACCCCTGCAGGGTTAAATCTTCTCGAGAAGCCGTGTTGTCCGCGGTTATGGATGACTTGGTGAAAGTGCTGGCTAACAAGTACTCAGACAACTTACACTTAACGATGATAACTTGACTAGTAATATAGATTACCTCCACCATAAAAATGAATGTCACCTTAATCAACCGTGTGAGTTTCCTTGGGTTGCTTCCTTAGTAGGGGGTAACATTGGATGGGTATTGTTTGGTGAGTAGTTGTAGTTGGTTCTGATACGCTATCTTATCCCTTTCTTTTAGCCGGATGTTGTAGCGAGTCTCTGTAGTTAGTTAGTGCAGCCCGCTGCCGCTTCTTTGCAATAATCCCTTCCTTTCCGTTGTACCCAAAGTATTTGTATCTGGTGATGATTGGTTACGCTGGTATCTTGTGAGTATGGGTTATCCACTTGCCAGTACTTAACCGTACTGACCCACGAATCCTTTTCGTGGCTGCATATTCCACATTGCAGTCAACAGGTTTGAAGTCTGACGATGTTAGCTTGGAAATCCCTCCGGCTTGGCCTGGGCAGGGATTGGACGCCATCGGTTATCTTCAGGACTCTTAGTCCAATTTTTATCTTGTCCGTAGTCGGACACTATGTTGTTTCTTCCGCTGTCATTTGGATCTTTGTATTGTATCAGTTGTATCCTTGACTCGTTTGAGTCTTCTTGTATATATCTTTTCTGTTGTTATTGCGGAATATTCGTGAACTGTTGTAATGTTATCACAAGTGGCAACCTGGAATCGGTTATTATGTGGATTTTGGCGGGAATGCTGAAATCTGCACAGTGCCCGATCTCGGGGCGTCACAAATTTCCAGCCACCAAAGCCACATTTTAGCCTCCCCCATGGATCCCATCTCCATGGGGGAGGGCTCCCAAGTCCATGAAGGAAGAGGTCTAAGGGGCGGTGCTCCCCTATGATGTCGGCGGCGCAGGGAAGGATTCCTTGCGCCGCCGCCGCCCTGCGTTGTCCTCTCCCCCGTCTTCACCGCCATCTCCATCGCCAATTCCTCCTTGTCTACAGTGGTTCAATCTCCCACACACCTCTGTACCGCCCTATGTAAACATGGTGTTTGACGTTATAAATTATTTTCAGATGATCTATTGCATCTATGTCATGTTTTTGTAGATCCCTTTTGTCATATGATGATTGTTGAATCTCTATGGATGGTTTGAGCTATATATTGAATTTATTACAGTCCTATGGTTCCATCATATGTTTATGCGCGCATGGATGACATCATATGGTTTGTAGTATGTCTAGAAAGCTAGACGGAGGGCTGCTTGAGTAACAGAAACATGAGCCCCAATCTAGTGACTGAATCATATGGGATAAAGAGGACCTTTTGATCTTAATGCTATGGTTGGGTATTTTTATCTTAATGTATATTCTAGTAGTTACGGATGTTTGCTAGAGTTCCAATCACAAATACCTGCAATCATTGGATAGTGAGAGCTTGTTAGCTTTGCCTCTCCCACATAAAAGAGGAATATCAACCATGTATTTGACTATTTGATCATGGACAAATCCACCGCAATTACCACCATTTTTTCACCCTCATGGTACTTTTATTTTATGGTTACTTAGTATACTTTATTGATGCAGCACTAACATTTACTTTCTTGTATGTATTATCTTGCAAAACTATATTTTATGCATGTATTATTGCTCTAGTATTATTTCCTAGATAAAGTAAACGTCTAGTGTGCGTAGAGTTGTATCAGTGGTTGATAGAACTTGAGAGAAAATTTCTGCTATCTTTAGCTCCTCGTTGAGTTCGACACTCTTACTTATCGATAAGGCTACACACGATCCTCTATACTTGTGGGATATCTAGACCTTTTCTGGCGCCGTTGCCGGGGAGCAATGGCGTGGGTGAATATTCTTGTGTGCACTTGTTTGCTTTGTCTTTACATAATTTTTACTTTCAGTTGTAATTTGTTTTCTATATTAGTTTATATAGGGAGTAGGAAGTATTAAAAAAATTGTACTTGTTATCTAAAAATGTTTCAAAAAGAAAAGTGATTGAAAAGATGAGTAATGGTTAAGTGGGGGTCGATCTTGAACACTTGTGTTCATGCCTATGAAACCAAAACAAATCTTTCCATGGAAGCTTTTCAGATAAAAAATGTATATATTGTATAGCTGTACATAAGAAAAATAAAGTGCTAATATTAGTCCCCAGTTACCTGAAAGTGCAAAAGTTTGGTTTACTACGCAGAAACAGATTTATTGTGCTTCACCGTACAACCTGTTTAAAATCACCGGAACATTATTTTGATCTGAATTTTTTTTTTGCATAAACCTGTTATTATGATATTTATTTCATTAGTTTTATGTTTTTTGATTTGAGCTACATAATTATCTCATTGAATGACATCTTTACAGGCTGTTCAGTTTTCGCAGATTTCTTTGTTTATTCAATATTGTACTTAGTGTTCTTAGTTTCCTTGGTTTTTCGACGGACAACGGTATATACAGTGGCTAATTTTTAATAAATATCATGAAACATGCCAATACTTGAACATGAGCGAATTTTATTTAATGATTACTAACCCTACTAATGAGTTTTGTGAAGTTTTATGTGGATATAGCTTATAATATCTAATCAATATTGTGATATGAGATGAAAAAAAAGATGCAAGAGCTCAAGATTGGGGATGTTTAGGTGCATCCCAATAACATACTGAAGAAGATACAATCATCTAAGCTTGGGGATGCCCGATTCATCCCCCTATCCATCAACAAAAATGAGGTTGTCTCGTTCATGATCTATATTACCTTTTTCACATAATATGGTCTTAAAATGTATTTTAATTTGCTTTCATTTATTTTTTGGTTTCTTTGATGTTACTATGAAGTTTATTTCTTGTTTAGCCTCTGTTATTTTAGGTTCTAAAAAAATAAAGTACCAAGTTTTGCGCATTTAGTTTTAGTTGATGCATATTTAATGGTTTTTTCTGTTTTCGACATTTGCTGCTCATTGTACGATTTTTATATTTTACTGAAAACTCAAAATGTCACTAAAATTTATCTGTTTATGTATCATCTAACCCTCTGAATTCACAAAAATTTGCAAAAAATTATGACATGTTTAAGTGCACCTAATAAATACGTTTTCCAACTGTTGTTTTTCTGGACAGATTCTGACTTTTGTTGTAAGAGTGGCCGCTTTGCATTTTTGTTTGATTATTTTTGGGTATTACATTTCATTTCTAAGTTGGAAATTAAAGCAACATTTCTGTAATTTAAAATCAAAATATGATTTGGTTTAATAGCAGCACTTTGAGAAAATTATCATGCCTAGCTAAAAGGCTTTAAAGAAAAACACTTCTTGGGAGATAACTCATGTTTTTATTTTTTACATTGTTTTTCTCTGTTTTCTTTGAGTTAAGGGGTTGTATACTTATGTATAAACTTCTTTGTATCTTTATTTTCATGTATTAGTTGAGCCAAGTAAAGCCTCTAGTGGAAAGTTGAGACTATATTTCGGATTTCTGCGCAGAAAACAGATTTCTGCTGTCCACTGTTAAATACGTATAAAATCACAGAAAAATCAAAATGACCTGAACTTTTTTGTGCTTAAACCTGGGTTATATACGCAACGTTTCTTAGTTGACCACTTTTTTATTTTAGCAACAGAAATTTTTCGAAAAAATCGATCTTTACCTGATGTTCTGTTTTGATAGATTTCTGCTAATAATTGCATTTGCCTCTTAATCTCATCATTTGGGTGTTCTTTTGAGAAAAAGAGTTTTAAAATAAGTTGTGACAGTAGCTAATCTGTTTATGAGATTTAGGCTTGTGTTGAAACTGAACCATGTTAATTTATTATTTCGATTGCACTAACGTTGCTAATGAAGATTGTGAGAATTTTGGTGTGAAGGAAGTTCTCAAGGGTCAAGAGAAGAGGATGATATGATGTGGTCAAGAAGAGTGAAGAGCCTAAGCTTGGGGATTCCCTAGAGGTACATCCCAGAAAATTCCAAGAAGACCCAGGCATCTAAGCTTGGGGATGCCCAAGGCATCCCCTTCTTCATTGACAAATTATCAGGTCACTTCTAGTGAAACTATATTTTTATTCGGTCACATCTTATGTGCTTTACTTGGAGCGTCTTTTATTTTTTTGCTTTCAGTTTGTTTACTTTTATTTGCTGTAATAAATGGTTGGAACCTATCATACTTGTGTGGGAGAGATACATGCTCCGTTTTCATTGCTTAGAACACTCTAGTTTTAATTTTTATTGTTCTGTGAGTGTTCACTTTTTGCTAGTACTGCGTTTAGCCTTTGTTTTCATGCATCTCTTATTGAGAGTTATTAGTTTTAGTAGTGTTATCTGAGTACACTCATGTTTGCTTGTTGTATCAAAGAGTAATTTTGTTAAAACATATCTTGTATGTTACTTGTTGGGAAAACAAAACCGCTGCTTGATGTAGAATTTATAACGGTACTAGTAGAAGACTGTGGCTAGGAATTTTTCATGCCATGCTAAATGTTATTTCAGTTTTAAAGCCTTGTGGTTGATGAGTAGCATGAATAGTCTCAAATAGCTGAGAGTGTTTAATATGTCTTGAAAGATTCATGAGTTGTTCTTGTCACAGTAAAGCATCAATCTATGGTATTCTCTTTCGAATGTTTTATTTGGTTGACTTGGCGCATGCTCACACCATGTTTAGGACTATGAACCAGTCACGAATAGCCTCCATGAACACTTAGTTTTTGAACCTGTGATACCGCTTATGCTTTAGTTAATAATGTTTATGTCGCTATGCATGATTATGGCTCTTATGCTCTCTTGATTTATCGCTCCCAATCTATTGCGAGCCTTCACCTGTACTGAGTATGGAATTCTACTCGTGCATCCAACTCCCTTAAACCAAAAAATTTCCCGTGGTGTACACCATACCTATCTACATGTGGTATTTAATTGCCACTCCAAGTAAATAGCTCATGTGCTACCTTTAAAAGCTTCTAAAAATTATTTCTGTTTTGTGCCCCTGTTTTATCTCATGATGACGTAAATAGATAATATTTATCTCACTTGTTGATTGGATTTCACACCCTGTACTAGTGGCGTCATCCGCTTATCCAAATGATAGAAGAGCTGGCGGCGGGGTGCCCAGCCCCAAATTAATACAAACAAATAATTTTCACTATTTCCCCCCTGATTTATGAGTCAAAGCATAATTATGTAAACAAAAGAGAAATAGGGATGACCTTATACACCAGTTCCGTCCTTCACCATGGGAGCCGCTCTTGTGAATCCAGTTGGCTTGTAACATATTGTATTGTCTGTTTACCACTCGTTGACATAAGCATACACCTCTCTTAAAAACTTTTAATACCTCTATTTAATAAAATAAAAAGCTCTAGCACATGAGTGATCCATGCTTCCCTCTGCGAAGGGCCTTTCTTTTACTTTTACGTTGAGTCTCCATCTTCTAACTTTATGCACAGTTGGGAGAGCATTTTTGCCTTTCTGAGTTTTATGTGCATTTGTCCCATAAAGATCAATAATTGATTCATGATGTGCTATTGTTTGTTCTTAAATTATTTGCTCTAGTCTTCCTCATGCACTTTTAAGGTGTCCTGTCATTTATGTTTTGTCCCACTCTTAAGGACTAGCGAAATATCACTTTTCCATGCTTTCTCTATACTTGAAACAAACGTATAACTTTCGATGCATTGCTATTCATAATCTTCTATTTGTGTTACTTCTCATGATGCAAAGTGATTGCTATGCTTTATTATTAAAGTTTATGTATCATGATTGTGCTTAAGTTCTATGATCTAAGCTTACATATGCGTTTACATTATTGATGATCAATATTATGTTGGTAGCATGTCAACTCAAAAATTATTTTGTTTTTATCGTTTTACCTACTCGAGGACGAGTAGGAACTAAGGTTGGGAATGTTGATACGTTCAAAACGTATCTATAATTTTTGATGGTTTCATGCTACTTTAATGCTTTTCATAATTGTTTTTGTATTAAGTTTATGATTTATTTGGACTAACCTACTAATAGTTGAAAAAGTGCATGATATTCTTATTTTAAACTTTGATGTGTAGGAATTACCAAAAATAGAAGAAGAAACCTTGTTGGAGTCGAATTGGGACTTTCCTGGAATCTGTCTGAAAATACTTTTTAAAGATTGCCACGTTACAGGCCGACGGTAGCGTCAAATGGAAATCTGACATAAGACAAAGTTGTTGGGAATTTCGCGGCGTATGTTCTAGAGTTAAAATTCGCCTGATTCCGAGTCTGGACGGCCAAAAATGCACGATTTACCGCAGCCCTAGATGGGATGACAGAAATCCGTGAGACTATATAAAGGGAGGAAACCTAGGTCATGGGAGACACCCCATACCACGAATTTCCAGCCAGGAAAGCCACGTTTTAAACTCCCCCATCGATCCCATCTCCATGGGGGAGGGCTCCCAAGTCCATGAAGGAAGAGGTCTAAGGGGCGGTGCTCCCCTATGATGTCAGCAGCGCAGGGAAGGAGTCCTTGCGCCACCGCCGGCGCTGCCGCCGCCCTGCGCTGTCCTCTCCGCCGTCTTCACCGCCATCTCCATCGTCAATTCCTTCTTGTATACAGTGGTTCATTCTACCACACACCTCTGTACCGCCCTATGTAAATATGGTGTTTGACGTTATGAATTATTTTCAAATGATCGATTGCATCTATGCATGTTTGTGTAGATCCCTTTTCTCATATGATTGATTGTTGACTCTCTATGCATGGTTTGAGCTATATATTGAATTTGTCACATTCCTATGGCGCCATCACATGTTTATGCGTGCATGGATCACATCATTGGGTTTGTAGTATGTGTAGAAAGCTAGAGGGAGGGTTGCTTGAGTGACAGAAACATGAGCCCCAATCTAGTGCCTGAATCATATAGGATAAAGAGGACCTTTTGATCTTAATGCCATGGTTGGGTATTTTTACCTAAATGTATCTTCTAGTAGTTACGGATGTTTGCTAGAGTTCCAATCATAAGTACCAGCAATAATTGGATAGTGAGAGCTTGTTAGCTTTGCCTCTCCCACATAAAAGAGGAATATCAACCATGTATTTGACTATTTGATCATGGACAAATCCACCGCAATTACCACCATTTTTCCACACTCATGGTACTGTTAGTTTATGGTTACTTAGTATACTTTATTGCTGCAGCACTAACATTTACTTTCTTGTATTTATTATCTTGCAAAGTTATCTCTTATACCCGTATTATTGCTCTAGTATTATTTCCTAGATAAAGTAAATGTCTAGTGTGCGTAGAGTTGCATCAGTGGTTGATAGACCTCTAGAGAACATTTATTCTACCTTTAGCTTCTCGTTGGGTTCGACACTCTTACTTATCGAAAAGGCTACACACGATCCCCTATACTTGTGGGATATCAGGCATCAGGGGGGCCCCACCATAGTGTGGCGCGGTCTCCCCTGGCCGCGCAAGCTATAGGTGTGGGGCCCACTGGCCTCCATCGCCTTTGCCCTTTTGCCTATTTATTCCCCGTGATGGAAAACCCTAAACACCTGATCAAAAATCCCCGAAAAGTTCCGCAGCCGCCGTCGTCGTCAACCCTAGATCAGGGGGGTTCTGGAGCTGTCTCCCGGCACCCTGCTGGAGAGGAAATCATCACCAGAGGCTTCTACATCACCATGCCTGCCTCCGTAGTGATGCATGAGTAGTTCATCCCTGGACTACGGGTCCATAGAAGTAGCTATATGGTTGTCTTCTCCTCATATGCCTCCATATTTAGATCTCGTGAGCTGCCTATCATAATCGAGATTGATCTTATGTAATTATATATGTTGTGTTTGCTGGGATCCGATGAATATTGAACTTGTGCCAAGTTGATTATAGTCTTTATTGCATATTTTATTTGTGATCGTGCATGCTTTCCATTGCTAGTGGTTTCTCTGGCCAAGTAGTTGCTAGTGACTCCAAGAGGGAGTATTTATGCTAGATAGTGGGTTCATGCCTCCTTTTCGCCTATGCAGGAGTAACAGAAACGTGACGGGGGAGGATGTGTTGTTGGCACTAGGGAGAAAACAGCGGTGTGAGTGCCCGCGTGCACAAGCATTGCTTATATTACACACATTGTTTAATGCAGTTATCTGTTTCTTGCAACTTAATACCTAAGGGGGTTCGGATGATAACCTGAGGGTGGATTATTAGTCATAGATGTAGATGGATTTCGGTCTATGCATTTTTTTGTAATGCCCGCACTAAATATCATAGTAGTCATCATGTTATAATGTGCACTACGGTGCAACCTCTATTTGTCAATTTCCTAGCTGTAATTTGTTCACCCAACATGTTATCATTATGGAGAGACACCACTAGTGAACCTATGAACCCCGGTCCATTTTCACATTGTTAAACAAACCACAACAATTTCCTGCTCTCTTTAATTACTGCAAGCATACATCATTTTCCACACTATACGTCTAATCTTTGTTTTCAGCAAGACCGGTGAGATTGACAACCTAAATGTACCGTTGGGACAAAGTATGTTGGCTGTGTTGTGTGCAGGTTCCATGTTGTTGCTGACACCGGTGAGGCTCCATCACCACCGTTAGTGGCATCAACCTTTCCTGAGATCCTCTTCCTCCTACTGGATTGAGAACCTTGGTTCTTAACCGAGGGAAATTCTTGCCGCTTGCTCATCACACCCTCCTCTTGGGGTTTCCAACGCACCATTAAAGCAGTAAAAGAATTTCTGGCGCCGTTGCCGGGGACTTAATCATCATCAAGAAGCGTCCCCGTCAAGGCACCATCCACGTAGCATCAAGAATTTCTGGCGCCGTTGCCGGGGACGAAGAAGTCTTGTGGCAAGGGGAGTCTCTCACTCTCAACCTCTTTATTTTGTTTATTTTCTTGTTTTTATTTTTTTCTTGTTTTTCTTTTCTATATTAAAACACACACAAAATAAGTTTACATTATATATTTTATTTATTTGCTTGGTTTTATTTCACTAGAATGAGTATTCATGAAGTTGAGGTTCGTTCTTTTAAGAAACAGGGGGAGAGAGTTTAAAAGATGCTTGGTATAGTATAAATGATGCTCATAATAAATGTACAAAAAATATTCTACCCTGATACTCTTGAGGAATTTTCATGTTGGTATTTCTGGCTGGTATAGGCATGTGTTAGATACTCTTGCGGGTGGAAATTTTCTAGGAACTCCTGCCTTGGAAGCCTGCAATTTGATTGAAAGTTTAGTAGGAACACCCCCCCCCCCATTACGACTATTAAAACTGAGATCACTTTGGAGGATGTTATTAATAAACTAAACTCTTTGGAAATGAACTTACCAACTTTTCTTGATAATGCTAGCAAAGATAATGAATCAATAACTACTATAGATAAAAGAATCACTGCTCTAGAGGCTAGCAACAAACATGATAATCAAAATTTTAGGATTGGTAAACTATAGGATGCTATGGGAACTTTAAGATCAACTTTTTCATCTCTTAAATTAAAAAAGGAGAAAGCCTTTGTGGTAAAGGAGCAAAGATTCATTTATGTTCCCAAGATAACTAAACCCAAATCTCAATATGTGCTGAAAATTGCTAAAACAATTAATGAAACTAAGAGTGACCTCCATGTTGGATCTTCAGAAACATCTAGAGTGCCTATTGTTGCAAATAATGGTTTAGAGGAAGTTATAGAGGATGCTTCTTCACTTGAAAATACTTGAGTTGCTTTCTATGCCTAGCCGAAAGGCGTTAAAGAAAAGCGCTACCAGAAGACAACCGGTTTTATTTCCCTGTTTTCAATCAATTTTGCCTTGTTTTCTTTTGTGTGCTTTGCACCTGGGTGTTGTCTATTTCCTTAGAAACCCCGTCGTATCTTTTATTTTGTGTTTTTGTTGAGCCAAGTAAAGCCTCTAGTGGAAAGTTGAGACTATATTTCGGATTTCTGCGCAAGAAACAGATTTATGCTGTCCACTGTTAAAGACATATAAAATCACAGAAAATTCAAAATGACCTGAGCTTTTTTGTTCTTAATCCTGGGTTATATACGCAACTTTTCTTAGTTTACCACTTTTTGATTTGAGCAACAGAAGATTTTCGAAAAAAATCGATCTCTGCCTGATATTCTGTTTTGATAGATTTCTGCCAATTATTGCATTTGCATCTTAATCTCTTTCTTTTGGTGTTCTTTTGATAAAAAGAAGTTCTTACATTAGATAATGTGTTTTGAGTGCTAGTCTTGTGTTGAAACTGAACCATATGAATTTATTATTTTGATTGCACTAATGTTGCTAATGAAGATTGTGAGAATTTTGGTGTGAAGGGAGTTTTCAAGGGTCAAGAGAATTGGATGATATGATGTGATCAAGAAGAGTGAAAATACTAAGCTTGGGGATTCCCCGGTGGTATATCCCAGCAAATTCCAAGAATACTCAAGCGTCTAAGCTTGGGGATGCCCAAGGCATCCCCTTCTTCATCAACAAATTATCAGGTCACTTCTGGTGAAACTATATTTTTATTCGGTCACACCTTATGTTCTTTACTTGGAGCGTCTTTTATTTTTTACTTTGAGATTTTTTTATTTTTAAAATAATCTTGGTTGGACTCCAGCATTCTTTTATTAGAGAGTGACACGCTCCGCTTTTTCATGAGAATACGTTGTATTCTTAGTCTCTGTCTGGCTGCAGCATTTATTTAGCTCATGTTTTGCATGCATCTCTTATCAGAGCTGTTAGTTTTAGTAGTATTATATGAGTACTCTCATGTTTGCATGTTGTATCATAAAGAGTATTTTTGTTAAAACATATCTTGTCTGGTGCTTGTTGGGAAAAGAAAACTGTTTCTTGATGTAGAATTTATGACAGTGCTATTAGAAGCTTGTATAGACTATGGCTAGAATTTTTCATGCGATGCTAAATGTTATTTTAGTTTTAAAGCCTTGTGGTTATTGAGTAGCATGAATAGCCTTAAATAGCTGAGAGCGTTTAATATGTCTTGAAAGATTCATGAGTTGTTCTTGTCATAGTAAAGCATCAATATATGGTATTCTCTTCCGAATATTTTATTTAATTGACTTGGCGCATGCTCACACCATGTTTATGACTACAAACCAGTTACGAATAGCCTCCATGACCACTTAGTTTTTGAAATTGTGATACCGCTTATGCTTTAATTAATGATGCTTATGTCGATGTGCATGATTATGGCTCTTATGCTCTCTTGATTTGTCGCTCCCAGTCTTTTGCTAGCCTCCACCTGTAGTGAGTATGGAATTCTACTCGTGCATCCAAACTCTTGAAACAAAAGTTTTCCCATTGTGTACACCATACCTACCTACATGTGGCATTTAACTGCCACTCCAAGTTAATTTCTCATGTGTTACCTTTAAAACCTTCAAAATTACTCATGTTTTGTGTTCTTTATTTTGCTCATGAGGACGTCAATAGAGAATCTTTATCTTACTTGTTGATTGGATTTCCCACCCTGGACTAGTGGCCTCATCCGCTTATCCAAATGATAGAAGAGCTGGCAGCGGGGTGCCCAGCCCCAAATTAATACAAATAAATTCTCTTCACTATTTTTGCCCCTGATTTATCAGTTAAAGCATAATTGTGTAAACAAAAGAGAAAGAGGGATGACCTTCTACACCAGTTGCGTCCTTCACCATGGGAGCCCCTCTTGTGAATCCAGTTGGCTTGTGACGTACTGTATTGTCTGTTTACCATTCGTTGAAATAAGCATACACATCTCCTAAAAAATAGACACTCATCCACGGTGTCAAACTTTTATTATCTCTGTTTAATAAAATAAAAAGCTCTAGCACATGAGTGATCCCTGCTTCCCTCTGTGAAGGGCCTTTCTTTTAGTTTTATGTTGAGTCTCCATCTTCTAACTTTATGCACAGTTGAGACAGCATTTTTGCCATTGTGAGTTCTATGTGCATTTGTCCCATAAACATCAATAATTACTTCATGATGTGCTTTTATTTGTTCTTAAATTATTTATTCTAGTCTTCCTCATGAACTTTGAAAGTGTCCTGGCATTTATGTTTTGTCCCACTCTTAAGGACAAGCGAAATACCACTTTGTCATGCTTTCTCTATACCTGAAACAAACGTTTATCTTTCTTTGCATTATTATCCATGATCCTTTATTTAAGATATTCTTCATGATGCAAAGTGATTGCTATGCTTTATTATTAAAGTTCTATTTATCATGTTTGTGTTTGAAGTTCTATGATCTCAGCGTACATATGCTTTTATATTATAATGATCAAGTTTATGATAGTAGCATGTCACCTTAGAAATTATTGTTTCATCGTTTACCCACTCGAGAACGAGTAGAAACTAAGCTTGGGGATGCTTTATACATCTCCAACGTATCTATAATTTCTGATGCTCCATGATCATATTATGCCAATTGCGACATGTTTTCTCCCTTATTTATAGCATTTTTATACGTTTTCCAGGACTAACCTATTAACAAGATGACAAGTGTCAGTTCCCTGTTTTCTGTTGTTTTTTGTTTCAGAAAAGTTGTTCTGGAAACATTCTCGGAATTGGACCCCACAAAGCCCGAAGTGCCTATTTTGCCAAGAAGCATCCAGAACACCGAAGGAGAGTCGAAGATGAGCATCAGGGGGCCACACCATAGGGTGGTGCGGTCTCCCCCTAGCCTCCACCGTCTTTGCCCTTTCGCCTATTTATTCCCCTCGGATGGAAAACCCTACACACCTGATCAAAAATCCCCGAAAAGTTCCGCAGCCACCGTCGTTGTCAACCCTAGACCAGGGGGGTTCTGGAGCTGTCTCTCGGCACCCTGCCAGAGAGGAAATCATCACCGGAGGCTTCTACATCACCATGCCTGCCTCCGTAGTGATGCGTGAGTATTTCATCACTGGACTATTGGTCCATAGCAGTAGCTAGATGGTTGTCTTCTCCTGATATGCCTCCATGTTTAGATCTCGTGAGCTGCCTATCATGATCAAGATTGATCTTATGTAATTCTGTATGATGTGTTTGCTGGGATCCGATGAATATTGAACTTATGCCAAGTTGATTATAGTCGTTATTGCATATTTTATTTGTGATCTTGCATGCTTTCCGTTGCTAGTAGTTGCTCTGGCCAAGTAGTTGGTAGTGACTCCAAAAGGGAGTATTTATGCTAGATAGTGGGTTCATGCCTCCTTTTTGCCTGTGCTCGAGTGACAGAAACGTGACGGGGGAGGATGTGTTGTTGCCACTAGGGAGAAAACAGCGGTGTGGGTGCACGCGTGCACAAGCATTGCTTACATTACACACATTGTTTGATGCAGTTATCTGTTGCTTGCAACTTAATACCTAAGGGGGTTCGGATGATAACCTGAGGGTAGATTATTAGTCATAGATGCAGATGTATTTCAATCTATGTATTTTATTGTAATGCTCGCACTTAATATAATAGTAGTCATCATCTTATAATGTGCACTACGGTGCAACCTCTATTAGTCAATTGCCCAGTTGTAATTTGTTCACCCAGCATGTTATCTTTATGGAGAGACACCACTAGTGAACCAATAAACCCCGGTCCATTTTCACATTGTTAAAAAAACCACAACAATTTCCTGCTCTCTTTACTTACTGCAAGCATACATCATTTTCCACACTATACGTCTAATCTTTGTTTTCAGCAAGACCGGTGAGATTGACAATCTCACTTTACCGTTGGGACAAATTATTTTGGTTGTTGTCGTGGTGTGGAGAAGACAGATGCCATGGGATGGCTTAAGTTTGGGGCCGATGGACGCTGTAGGTATCCGGGGAGGGATCGCACGGCGAGTAGCCGCGCTCAGGTAAGACTGCAAACAACAAGAACTACCCAGGTTCGGGGCCCTCGTGTGGAGGTAACAACCCTACTCCTTCCTATCTCTCTGTATGTATAATCTCCGAGTAGCCGCAGTACAAACTTGTCTCTCAGCCGAGTATCCACTAGGCAGTTCTCTCTCGCTCTAGTGCTGGTCCTTCTAATAAATGCGATCTGGAGCAACGTCCCTCGCGCAAGAGGGGGCAGGGCACCTTATATACTGGTGCCCAGCCGAATAAACAAACACTAAAAGGTACAACTTGATGGGACACGCCCTCTGCGAAGCAGAGCACGCCTCCGGCTTCTCGCCGACCCGGGTGCGGGAAGTCGCCGCGCCGTTCGGCAGATGGGACCTGTCCACCCTGTCAGTCTCATAGAGTAGGCCCCCTGACATGTCCTGTCCCCTCTGTCAGTGACAGGACTTGACAGGCGCCTACCTCACTATAGCCACGCCATAGCGCGCATAAGCACACGCTCCGTAAGTTGAACCGCACGCCTGTACGGCTACAGGATACGCGAGATCTTGTCAGAACGGCTCCATTGACTTCTGGCCCGAGCAGGATTTCTGCCCATCTACTCGGACCATAACTTCTCTCTTCGGACGAATACAATCTTCCTCCTTATCGCCTCTTGGCCTATAATACTTATGACCGGATAGAGACTACCCGGGTAGCCACCTACCCGACCAACAGTACCCTGATCTTCATTTTACCACTTGCCTTACCCCTACTCGGGGGTAGCCCCCCGACATTAGTCCCCGAATGGTAGAGTCCAACAAACTTGTTCGTAGGGCTCTGCCAGCTTAAACCAAATTGTCTTCTCGAAGTAGTAATGCCGAGTTGTACCTTAACATGGACCAAGGACTCCTTCTCAAATCTCTCCAACTGTGGTTACGAGGGAAACTTCCTTGTAGCCGAGTAGAGAAATCTCTCTACTGCGCAACCGAGTAAATTGACTTAGTGAAAATTCGAACGCGATCCCGCTGGATCAGACCAAATCCATTTTCTCGTGTCGCTGCAGGGCACGTGCCACGCACCACAGACCCCGACGCCTCGATGCTGCCGCAGGCCACGCGCCAGCCACTTTGCCTAGGGCCCACAGCCCGTTAGGTCACGTCGAACGGGTACTCGAGAGCCCACGATCTGGGACGTGGGATTAACTGCGCCCGTTACGCGCGCGTTTCGCGCTGTGTGCGTTTCTAACGGGCAGTTAACCCACGCCGCACGATCAATCCCCACGATTGATCCAGTAGTAACTGCAGCGCGCGGGGAGAGAAAAATACCCCCGCGCCGCCCACTTCTTATCTTTCCTTCCTGCTTTCCAATCTTGCACTTCCTTCGCCTCTGTCGCCGCCGTCGAGCACGGCGCCGCCGCACCTCAACGCGGCGCCGCCCCCCGCACAGAGAGAGAGAGTGAGAGAGAGAACCGCATCTCCGCGCACCTCCGTCAGCCTCAACCTCCACGAGCTCTTCTTCTCCGACCAGCAACCTCGCTTCCATGGCTCCGCACGGAGACGAGGCGGTTTCCGCCCGAGCCGGCTGGGAGGGCTCGGATGTCACCGCCGAGGACTGCCAATGGCTGGTGAACACCCGCCGTGTTCCTCCCGGCGTGGTTTGCCGGCATCCTGGCACCGAGCTCGTCCCGGCACCTGAGAAGGATGAGTACGTTGTATTCCTTTCTCACTTCAAACGCGGCTTCGGCCTTCCTATCTCGAAATTCCTTTCTGATTTCCTCCGCCACTTCGGCCTCCAGCCGCACCATCTTCCACCAAATGCAATTGTCATGCTCTCCATACATGCTATTGTGTGTGAATCCTTCCTGGGCGTCTACCCAACGGTCTAGACCTGGGCAAGGTACTTCTTCCTCCGCAAGCAGAGTGTTCCCGATCCTGGCAACACTGAAGCCCCTCGCGCGATGACCCAGACGGGTAGCGCGATGATGTTGCAGTGCAAGACCGGGCACCACCCGCGGGTGCTCGGATTGGAAACCGTGCGCAAGTGGCAACGCGGCTTCCTATACTTGAAGAACGTGCC